>DWLR01000116.1:0-36752 GCA_018246295.1 Papilio alexanor hazarajatica | reverse complement strand
CTGAGATTAGCGCGAACAATGTAACAGACAAACAGACATACAGACAAAAATTTTAAAAATCGTTGTTTTGAGTTCTACAGCTTTGGTAAATACCCCAGTGTAATGTAATTGTTTTGCTAATTTATTTTTCTTGTACAGACACCGATCATTTACGATTTTATTATATGAAGACTATAAGTAGACTAGCTGTTGTCCGCGACTTCGTCTGCGTGAAATTCAATATTGATGTATCTATATGCAAACGTATACATATATGTGTGTGTGTGTGTGTGTGTGTGTGTGTGTGAAAAACGATCCCCGGAAACTTACATTTTTCCAGTATAAAAGCCTAAGTGATGTTTAAGACTATAATCTATTTCTGTGTCAAATTTCGTCCAGATCTGTTCAACTGGTGTGAAGTTACCTTCAACAAACGACAAACGTCCTTCCAACCATTCGCATTGATAATATAATGAATACTTTTACCCTCCGTAATTTTTTTTTTTGTAAAAAAAAACTATCCTATTTCCTTCCCAAAACCTTAGAAAATATGTGTATAAAGTTTAATGATTGATTAAGTAGGTTTTACGTAAAAGCGTAACAAACAAACAAACTTACATTCACATTTATAATATTAGTAAGGATAGCTTTTGCCCGCGACTTCGTCCGCGTAGAATAGTTGATGTGGGCATTATTTTTAATATTTTAGGATACTTATTTCCCTAATAATATACATATAAACTACTTTGGATTATTGCAAATAACTTATTTGAATACATTTTATAAACTTTGTTTTTATTTTTCTACCCATTCCTTAAATATTCAGCAAGTTTGATCCAGCACATCCCTCATTGTGCATGGCGCTTGGCGAGTCCAGCGCTCGCGCCTCGTGTAAGACTGAGATTTTTACTAATCATAGACTTGTTTTCGATAAATATATATGTATGTACGTATAGTAAACATAGATAGTTTTGTTTGGACTTCTATACTATACGAACTTTCATCTCCTTTTTTATTCCTATGTAGGTCGAAAATTTGAAAATTCTAAAACAAATGATTATTTCGTTTTTTATCAAGTGCCAAAATACAAAGATTTATGTTCTTATATTCGATAATAACGCACTCCCATACAAACATTCGTCCCTCATTTCAACCCCTTCAACCCTTTATTTCGCAATATAATGTAGCATATTTCATTTCCTAAGGTCAAATCTATCGTTTTACCAAATTTCCTCAAAGTCGGTTTGGTGGTTTAGGCGTAAAAGCGTAACAGAGAGACAGACAGAGCTACAAAATATTAGGAGGGATTATGAAGAAAGAAAAAGTATCTAGCTTATATGACTGACCGGTTGGCACAGTGGTAAGATACTTGCCTCAGACGCCGTAGGTCATGGATTCAATTCCCACCCAGGACAAACATTTGTGTGCATGAACATGTCTGTCCTGTGTCTGGGTGTAATTATCGATATATGTATGCATTTACAGAAGAAAAGTATTAATATGTGTAGTATATCAGTTATCTGGTTTCCATATCACAAGATCTGCTTATTTTGGGGTCAGATAGCCATGTGTGTGTTCTAGAACATTAATTATTATTCAATTTATTAATTATACATTCGGTTCCTTTTTAAATTAAGTATAACCTAACTTAAATAAATAAAAATTAAATAAATAACCATTTTATTGCCAGAAAAAAAAATACAAAAACACAAACACAACCTAACAAAGTGCACAACAAAAAAGAGAAAGTTATCTTGACTTACGCCCATTTTTACCATCAAATTAAATTCATCTATGAATTCATCCAAAATATTTAAGGAAAATAATAATAAAGAAAATTAAGTGAAATTTAAGTTTCAGTTTCATCACTGCCAAAATGTCACCAATTAAATCTCAGGGGACCTTTAATAGATATGGACTCAATATTTGACCTTTTAGCGCTAAGTGGCGGTTCAGTGGCCGGCAAAGGCCGGCAACGCATCTGCAGTTCCTCTGGTGTTGCGGATGTCCATGGGCGTCGGTTCACTTAATGTTAGGCGACCCGCTGCTCATTTGTCTCCCTTATTCTATAAAAAAATGCATCATAATATAGTTTATTAAATAACTAATCAAATTTTACTTAAATCGCACATACTTTTAGTGAGACGGTTTTTTTTTACGCAATGTATGACAGACTTCTTAAACGATTAAAATTATCCAAGGATACTTTATTATTTTGAGGAGTAGAAAAGGACACATTTTGAAAATTCTGATAATAGGTATGAACATTAATTTTTAAATTTATCAAATTCTATTTTTCATTCTTTTATGTCCTTTAGCGACCTAACGAAGCAAAATTTTAAACATTATAAAAGTAAATTTTTCGCCCGCTTTATGATAAACACGCAATTCTGTCAACCGAAACGACCAGCCTGAGTAGAACATTAGACAATATAGATTGAAGGTAAAGTAACATTGGCAATCGATAAATGTCTATTTTTAACTTTGTGTTATCTTTGAACCATCATCATTTTATAGAATTACATCCCAATCAACTAAACAGTCATTTCATAGAATTTTTTCTGAAGAAATGTTTAAGGTAATGCTTTAAATTGATACAACTTTTTTTATTTATGCACTGATTTAGATGAAACAAACACTTACTCTCACGATTGGATATGGTAAAATACATTGGTTAAAAACGCATCCAAATCGGTTAAGCCCGATCACACCGATCAGTTACGATTTTATTATTATAGAGATTTGGCCAATGATAAATATTATTTGTCATCGTCTAGTTAAGGACTTTATTCTACATTGTGTTTTCATAGTAATTAAGTTCTTTAATGTTATAATTGGGGGAATAAATATTCGCCAAGAATAATATCGAATTCATAGTATGTGTTATAAGGTTTTAGTGTTAAAATCCCTTCTTCCATCCATAATCAGGGTTATAACCATAATTTGTCGTTGAGTAAAATGTGGGCTTCGATCAAATTTGCATCACCCACCAATTCGCCATCAATATTTCAATGTGGATACTTTACAAGCCGTCAAATTAATATAAAAAAATCATGGGAGGTGAGACAGTCTACAATCCCGAAATAATTGTAAAAAAATAATTGTATGATATTTATAAGTCTAGATTAAATGTTTTTATTATATTTAATAAGTAGTACTAGTAGTAATAGTAGCAAGTGCTGACTTTTCTGCAACTCCACGACAAACGCGTATTTTGCTTGTGGACAGGATATGGATCACTCCAACCAGCCCAGCTCACCGAAGAACCCCAGCAACCATTTGATGCTACCAGTGATCTCCGGGAGTTATCCTGGCGAGCCGAGATACCCCAAATTTATAGATATATTTTTATTTAATTATTTTTATCTCCTCTTAAATAATTTTTAATTTTTTAATCTATACATATAATAAAATCGTAACTGATCGGTACATGGAAAATAAATTAGCAAAACTATTACATATTTACCAATGCTATAGAACTCAAAACAAAGATTTTTAAAATTTTTGTCTGTTTGTTTGTTTGTTGGTTTGTCTGTTACAATGTTCGCGCTAATCTCAGAAACGGCTAAACCGATTTGGATGCGGTTTTCACCAATGTGTAGTAATTAGCTTAGATTAGTATTAGTACATACGGCAAGTAATGTCGTATCCGAAATATCGGTGGTTTGCGTCTATTACACAAGCACGTTGTGCTCAGGCATTGTGGGACAGTAATCGTCAAGATAGTTCTTGCGGAAATTGGTTTCGACTATGAATGTAGTTTAAATGGATACACAAACAATAGAGAAAATACGTAACATTAAATGAGCAAATCTTATATGATCCTTAATAAAATTTCGTATTTTAATAAATTAAGTGAATAAAGTTGAACAGTGGTAGAGCCCAGTAACAATAACATTTGTTGCCGAATGAGCCGACTTGATTGCTGAAATACCACAATCTCGCCGAAGACAGGCATGAAATAGAAGTTTTCTGCGTTCCGTCTAATGAGTGACTTCACTGACGCACATTCCGGCACTTGCCGGAAGTGCAATTCTAGTCTTTTTCCCCTTCCCGCCCTTCTGTAATAAGGAAAGGATGGAAAGGGAAAGTGGATTTTGTAGTGTATGTGTCCGGGGCGAGAAATGAAACAACGTTTCGATAGCACAGTTTATTCCGGACTGATTCAATAATTGTAATTTTTGAATATATTGAATATATTTGAAAATATTTGCATATACCTTCATACATTGCATCCCTCCCCACATTAATCACATATTAAAACCCTATTAAAACTAAATAAACCTAACCATATATTTCCGATACCTTATTTATAATGCCTTAGTATTTAATTTCATTTTATCTAGCCTACATTTACGCATTGGACGTGACCGAGACGGTACAGGTGGGTGTGTCAGGCGGCGTGCTTACGTCCTGGCTTTGCTCCGCCACCCTTTTGCTGCCTTTTGATGCCACCAGCGCGCGCTCCGGGAAATCCGTCGTCCCCGACGGTCCCGGCGAACCATCGCTACTATCTTCCGGATCCACTACACAAGGCCGGCCCGCCTCAGAACCAGTGGGGACCACAAGCGACCCCGTTGATCTCCGCTTTAACTGATCGATGTGCCTACGAATCTCCTGACCGTGGCGATCCCTTACCGAATAGTTCCTAGTTCCCCCCATCACCTCCATCACAGTACCGGGAGCCCACTTTTCCGATTTCAAATGCTGGCAGTACCATACGTCCTCCCCGACTCGCACCCTTCTGTCTATTCCCCCCGGATGATCACCTTGGCGCTACTGTGCGCGACGCACGTTACTCTCTCTATCCAATTTAATGGCGTCTAGGGGTGTCCGCAAACGCCTACTCATCAGCAGCATGGCGGGACTTTCGTTGGTCGACGTGTGTTCAACGTTGCGCTAATGTAATAAGAATATGTTTAAGGCATGCTCTACGTTTTTACGCTCTAACACAGCCTTTTTAACAACCCTTTTTAACGTCTTTACCGCGTTTTCCGCAACGCCATTGGACGCAGGATGATAAGGCGCCGTAAAAATATGTTCCGTAGCGCAGCTACTTATGAAATTCCCAAATTCGTTACTAGTAAACGGAGGTCCGTTATCCGATACTATTTGTTTCGGTACACCGAACCGACTCCACAGCTCCCTCAACCTTGCGATAGCACTACCCGCCGCCGTATTTGGAACGTGGAAAACCTCTATCCATTTCGACATGTGGGGCATCCATGTGGGGCGAGAAATTAGACAACGTTTCGATAGTACAGTTTATTCCGGACTGATTCAATAATTGTAACATCCGCCACGGTAATGCCAAAATATTTGCATATACCTTCATACACTGCAGATTTGGCGGAGGGGCGATGGATAGGAAAAGGAAATATCCTCTGTCCATTAAAGGTAGGCAACGCATCTGCAACTCATTACCTCGTTGCAGATACCTATTGCTAACTATCACTTAATATCAGGTGACCGGCTCGTTTGTCACCTTATTCCATAAAAAAAATGTTCCGTTTGTGATAAATCTAATTTTGAATATAATATTCGAAATCGAAATTTGAATGAAAAGGTAAATAAAATGAGGTGTATTGAAATATATACATTACAGAAATGTCCACCTGAAATTTTTAGATCTAAATTGAAGTTTGAATTCCGAGTACGAGTACATAAAGAAAGAGTTGTAGGAGTGACCCGGATGCCGGATTTGCCCGGCCGAGCGTGGCTCAGCTGCACGATTAAATATTTAAATTGTGTTCGTTAGTGTTGCCCACTAGATAAACATCATTTAGATGGGTCATTTATTTTTTCTTTTTAATATTTCAGGGAGTAATACAATTCAAAATAAAGGTATTTGGTTTTGAGCGTTTCATAAATATAGTTATTGATTTTTCTTAACAAGCGCAAATTATAAATATATATATTAAATTTTTGATTAATTAATTTAAATTTATATCTAACTTGTGTCACTAAGTCATGAATAGTTTGCACAATTTCTTTAGACTCAAAATCTATGAAATGTTTTTAAAAATGCCCTCACATATTTTAATGGTAACACAGTATTCGTCCAATTTGACATTTTGATAACATTCTTTAATCAAACGAGTAGTGATTGATTCATGCGTGCACTGTTAACTGAGAATTGCTGCTTTTTAACCGACTTCAAACTAAGGCGGGGACTATTGAATTGTAGTTTTTTATGTTTTTTTTTATCGCAACTTCGATATTTATAAACCGATTTCAACCGCAAGTGGGCCTCATTTATTTTTGAATGATATCTGTATTCCGAAGATACACTGAAAATTTACATATTGGTTGATTTAGTTGTAGATTTAATATAAAAGCCCTGTTTGGGTTTAATGGACTTAAAATACAACGTGGCTATAAATGACTTGTTTACATGTAAATAACACTATATGCATTTGAATTCAGTTTTGTTTTTGTCAAAAAAAAATTGTAAAGATTACAAGGACAAGAATAGTTATAAAAATAGACAAAAATATCACAAGTGACCAACAACCAAAAATGGCAATGAGCCGACAACAAAACTCATGGAGCTATTTGCCGTTGGAAAACAAAGTTTCTCGAGTGGCAACCTCGTGTCTTTCAAGTGCAGCAAAGAGCGCGAGGTCTTATATTTTAGTCTTTGTCACTTTGTATTTCGGTTTTGTGTAGATTTAAAAGGTTCTTAACTTTTAAATATCACTTTGATAAAATACATAACAATTTTACGTTATACAAAGGTTTACATAAGGTTTACGTATTACAAAAATACAAAGGTTTTACAAGACAACGACTAAAATTACTGAATTATTAATTTTTTAGATTTTTACCAGTCCTCTCTTTTCTTATAACCCTTCATCCAATACCGAGTTTAACGAGGCATCTGTAACTCTTAACATTTAACAGCGGGTACCTAACACTATTAGCTGCTAATATGTCTATCTATGTATGTAATGGAATCTTGGAATTCGAATTTCACCCATTGAAATGCATCAGATTGGTTAAAAATTTTGCATAATTATCAAGGACCGATGTCAATATATTTTTAGTAACTAAGTTCTGACCATGATCATTATCATCATTTATTTTAAAATTCAGGACAATGCCAACTACCACCGCATATTAATGTAACAAAATTCGTAACGGCAGTTTTGCCTGTTTTTTTAGGTTTTAAGCTATTGATTATTATTTTTTTATATACTGTTGTATCAAAAAACGTATAACATAGATTTACCTATATAATAATGAGTATGATTGTACTACTAAATACAAAATATTTCGTCTCATTCTTTAGAAGTAATCTATCTCGGATAAACAAAGGATACGGAACGGAGATTGACGAAAACAATAACATCATAACACAGAATGTCTATTTTTTTCTTTACTTTTATACTCATAAGCAGATTTAGTTGGCATTGAATGATGGACTTACTTGATTAAGTAAGTTGTATTTATTTAGTGATATGCTTTACTTCGTAATATTTTATTTACATTTCTTTAAATATTGACTTGATAAAGTAGATGTATACGAACGTAGAAGCGAGAGAGATGTACTGTCATGTCAAGCTTCTGTTTGACAGAAACTATTAAACAAAAGACTTTCTATGTTTCTGTTTAACGATAAATAAGGTAAGAAGAGAGTAGGTAGGATACCTACCATCTTCTCACTTTTATTTGGTTACAAACTTTTGCCCGTGGCTTCGTCCGCGTAGAGTAATTAATGTGGGCAACATTTTCAATATTTTAGGATACTTATTTCGCTAGTAATACAACTACTACTGCAAATAAATTATTTTAACTCATTTTGTGGACTTTGTTTTTGCTTTTCCATCCTTTAACAAAATAAAAAAAATATATCCAACGTATCGTTCCTTGTATATGACACTTTGCTAGTCCAGCGCTCGCGCGACTTATAAGACTAATTACACATTTTAGATAAATATACGTATAGTAATAGAGTTTTGTTTGTATTTCTATACGAACTTTCATCTCCTTTTTTTCCAATGTATGTCTAAATTTAAACTCTGGAACAACTGTTTATTTATTTCTTATAAAGGCCCTAAATACAAAGATTCATGGTTTTATCATCGATACTAACAAACTCCCGTATAAACTTTTATCCGTTATTTCAACCCCATCATGCCTTTTTAACAACAAAAGGTAACTTATATCCCTTCCTAGAGTCTAATCTATTATTGACAAAATCATCATCAAATCATCAATTAAAAGCATGAAAGCATTATATTTTTCGTTCTTCCGTGAGAACTTTCATCACCTACTTCATTTCATCGTTTTTAAAATAAAATATATATTTATGTCTTTTCCACTTGAAAATAAATAAATTGATACAATGTTTCATGGTTTTATCTTAAATAATGACGGATTTCCATACAAACTTTCATGTTTCAACCCTTTCCTTCAATTCCCTTCCAACCTATGTCATTTCCGAAGGTCAAATCTACCGTTGTACCAAATTTCATGAAAATTGGTTCAGTGGTTGGCGTTAAAGATTAACAGACAGATAGACAGAGTTACTTTCGCATTTATAATATTAGTAAGGATTTAATTGTTAAATATTTCATTTAATTAACATTGTCAGATCAAAAACATATTCAAATAATCGTACTTTTTATATTTCAGAATGATGTTATTTAACAAGTCTATTCCTGGCTCATTATAAAACCCTGTCGGGCCGCAGGCGGTCACTAACACCCCTTGAAGTTCCAGCTCTTTTACAATTTTCTACAAAAGATAGAAATTCACTTAAACTTAAAAGGGTTATCTTCTTTATTTAATTTTGTTATGTCCAGGCAAAGCCTGGCAAATAAAACATGTTTCAAGAACGAATGTAATTATTAAACAGCAAAACACATATAATACTGTTAAGATAATTTATTTTAAATGGTGTACACCGAATGTTGTCGTGTCGGCGATTTTTTTACCTTTATCAAAGAATCCTCCACAGCGGAATAGCTTTCCATACCTTGGAAAACTTCAACATACCGAAGTAAACAACATAACACAACACAAGTTGATAACATTCTATCTTTATGTCATTTCCTGTTTTCTTTTCTTTACACATGTTAATATGCTTATGTTGTCATAAGTTTTACCGCATTGATTTGTTTCGTAATACACTATTGTGATCTAGTATCACAATAGTGTATTACGAAACGCATAATAGTGACGCAATATAGTAACGCATAGAAAAAATAGTGTTTTATAAAAAGTTTAAGTTTAATATCATCAACGGCCCTCAGAGTGGCAAATTAAATTAACACCCCATATTAAAGCAGCGGTCGAAATAGTTACTGGCACGCGAAAGAGCATATTAACCTATTTAACACTAATCCACGTTTTAATTATTTTAACCTTGATTTATTTTCAAGAAAATGTGTCGACAATAAAGTGTTGCCAGATTTGGTTTCATAGCTAACCTAATGATCGGTAGTCCGTATCCTAAACCATTATACTATTGGCGCTACAGTAGAAGACAACTTACAAGTTAGCCGTATTTTACCAAGCTTTTTTCCTAAATAAAACAGTAACGTCATGTATCCTCTCCTCTTCATATACGAAGGTTGACGTATTTGTAACTCTTGTGGTTCATGCCGATGTTTATCGGTAGCGGTACTACGAAATAAGCAGTATTTTAACAGTGGTAGAGTCCGCAACAACAACATCTGTTGCACGAATGGCTCGCTCGATCAGTGAAATACCACGACCTCACAGAAGATAGGCGTGAAGTAGAAGATTTCTGCGTTTCGTCTGATGAGTGAGGTGCCGGAGGCCTAAAGTTAGTCCTTTTCCCTTTCCCTCCTTTTTCTAATAAGGAAAGGGTGGGAAAGGAAAGAGGATTTGACGGTGAAGGGGATTGACAGGAGAAGGAAATGTCCATTTTCTGTCTATCCTCTTCACTGTCTATTAAAGGTAGACAACGTATCTGCAACTTGCAAATGCTTGTTTCAGATGCCTATGGGTAGCGGTCACTTAGGTGACCTCTTGCTCGTTTGGCACCTTCTTGTATAAAAAAAGTATATTCAGTTAACGGTATATGAAGGTTAACAAACCGAGCCCAAACACACTGTAATCAGCAGCCTCCATTGTCACATATAATCAATATTTTTTGGTGGCGAGATGTAAAAAACCATTGGGTAGAGGTAAAAAAGAATTTCAAATTTCGAAACGGGCGTAAAATAAAACGGCAAATAAAGGTCAATTGCAAAAGCACAACAACTCATTTAAAAAAGAGCCGGAACGGGTTAATTAAGTGAAGCCACAGGGTGTGAAATTGTACGCGTTTGTGAAACCGTACAGCGGTCGCCGTGAAAAGTGAAAGCTTTGTCACCTGCAACACGCCACGACTAATTAGCGCGTATCCAGGTCATTTGCACGAGTTTTACTCACATTTGATACACTCTTCAAAAGACCGCATTTATGACAAAATAACTATGCTATTCCATAGTTATTTTGTCGCAAATGCACACACTGTAAAGATTTGAACACACTGTAAAGATGCTTACAAATACGTAAAGAGTTCTGATGTAATATTTTATGAGAATCACATCGTATATATGTAATACATACTATCTTGAATTATACAGTGTTAGAGTCCGCAACAATAACCTCTATTGCACGAATGGCCTGCTCGACCGATGAAATACCATCATCTCACAGAAGACAGGCATGAAGTAGAAGTATACTGCGTTTCGTCTGATGAGTGAGGTGTGGGAGGCCTATTTTAGTCCTCTTCCCATTCCCACCCTTTTCTAATAAGGAAAGGATGAGAAAGGTGATGGATAGGAGAAGGAAATGTCCACTTTCTGTCTATCGTCTCCCCTGTCTTTTATAGGTAAGCAAAACGCATAACTAAGTACAAAAATGTACAATTCTAGCTTACTCCGGTATTTTGATCTGCCGAGCTAATCACTTTATGCAATAACTGCAGTAGCATCGTGCTGCAACTGTTGTAATGTAATGTTCTGTAAATTTCTAAATGTTTCTAATTATTTGTCATGTTGTGTTAGTTATTAATACGGAAGTACCTTTTTACATAGTGAATAATGATCTACCACATCTATTATTTATAGAATAGCTAATAAATACAAAACAGTGAAGCGGTTGGTAAAGTATGAATAATTAAGATATTTTCAAGAGGCCAGAATGAAATCAACTGCTCGTTCAGCAAAGAAATTAAACTTAAATCGACTTTCAGATCGTTATTTCATCTGGGACGGAGTTCCGCAAAGTTTTACTTTGAACTGGCTTTAAGAAAATGTGCAGTATATTTTCAATTTGATATGAAACTTTGAATTAATTAGATCAAGATTGAGCGAGCGGAAATATTTAACTGTAACTTGTAAACATTAATAAAATATATTTAATGTCTATTATATATATTTCTTTTACGTAAGAGCTAAAGATAATTGTTCGCCGTGGTCGTTCTCGGAGAACATCAACATCTTAAAGTGATTGCTGGCTACTATGACTTAAGTGTGAAATCTTTAAATGTCGAATACAAATTAACGTACAGAAATTACTTTTCTCCTATTGTCGTTGTCGTTTCATTCTGTGGTTGTCGATAGCTGGACTTAGACCTCCCCCATTGATCGCCACAACGATCTCTCCCCTGCCCCTGTCTTTCATCCAGTGCACTAGCGCAATCTTGATCTGATCATCGATCAATGAACTAATTATGCCCTATTAAATTATGCCCTCACAATATTTTTTTTTTTATATTATATAATTCGCTAATTTTACATCATTTATAAGTCGTACATCATATGAAAATTGCAAGTATTGTCTTGTATAATTTAACAGTTTGTGAATTTTGGAAGCATTTTCATAATGTTGCAAACAGTGACAGGTACAAACGGACGCAGAAGTTGTTAAATTGCATTTACCTTCACGGTTCACGGCGACAGGTCGCGATGGCACCAAATTTAAACATATGACGTGTTAAATATTTATCTATACTATATAATAATTGCTATCCACGTAAAAGGAAAGCCGAATAACTAAGCAGTTAATAATAATATAAATAATCCATCATCCATGAGGTTCGTAGCATCAAAGTCTTTGTCGACGGTCCACGCTCGGATACCAAACCCATAAATGTTGGTACTCACAGGGCCGTGTACTTTCTCCCACTATTTTTCTCTATTTATTCTGCATATCAATGACATGCTACAAATAAGCAACTTCCATTGCTATGGAGACGATAGCACCGATAATGCACTGTATATGGCTCCCCCTAATATTTCTCAGGTCATTCGAGAACCGGAACAAACTTGAGTCTGAACTTGAGACTATATTGGATGATGTATTGGGGTCGACAAAATCTTATGGAGCCCAAAAAGACTAAGTTTTCGCATTTACCTCTAAGGAACAACTTTTGTCTCAAATCTTTGCTTCGAGAACACTCTTCTAGTCAGCCAGTATCAGTATTCTCAGCGTTGACATGCCGAGTGACGTTCAGTTTCGCGGTGAATTAGAAGACAAGGCCAAGCTGGCCTCCAAAACGCGTGATGTGCTCAGAAGATCGAAGCAGTATTTCGAAGCAGAAGTGGCGTCTTTTTGCACTTTCTACCGTCTGTACTATGGAGAGTGTTCCGAAAAATTGTGCTTGTATCGCACAACAGACAGAGCTCCAGATACCATCCCCCTCACTATGATTGTTGGCGTTCCTCAACCATGTGGATTTCGCGAATCTTTCTGCCTCGCACAGCCGCATTGTAGAATGATGTGTCCCCAGCGCTTAGGCAACTCAGGAGCCTTCAAAAAGAAAGTATACTCTTTCCTTAAAGACCGGCAATGCATTTGCAATTCCTCCGGTGTTGCGTATGTCCATGGCCGTCGATTCACTTAATGTTAAACGATCCGCTGCTCGTTTGCCCCCTTATTCTGTTAAAAATATTATTTTACACTTTGTAGGAACTTCTATTCATTCCACTTAATATATAAAATATGTGTATTCAAACCTTGTTACTTCTCACAAAAAAATATTTACAAATCTATGTTGTTCTTTAGGGATTAGATGCTATCTACATCTTGAGCGTGAATACACAATTGTTTTACCTCAACTACGACAAATGTAGCATTTGAACTAGGTTAAAATAAAATTGTATAATATATTGTATTGATTACCATAAAATACATATATTCATATTTATCTACACTAATATTATAAAGTGGAAAGAAGTGTATATGTTTCGAATCTCAATTATTAGTAATTGTATGTAATTTAGTTAACCATTATAAGACCTGTGGTATGGTATGGATAGGAATGTTGGGCGGTGTGGATGAAAGGAGATTGCATGCTGCAGAAATGCGAATGTTGAGATGGATCTGTGGCGTGACACGAATGGATAAGTTACGGAAAGAGAATTTATATATTAGGGGAAGCCTAAAAGTAGCATCAGTGATAGATAAATTAAGGAGCAAAAGGTTAGCATGGATTTATGAGGAGAGAAAAATGTCATGTAACAAGCAGAGTGTTAGATATGAATGATGAGGGATATGTTGGTAGGGGTAGACCTAAGAAAAGATGGATGGACTGCGTGATGACATGGGCAAGAATGGAGTTTCTACTCAGATGATGACTGATAGAAGGGCGTGGAAGAAGGAAACATGTGAACTACTTAAACGTGGGAAAATATGCAAGGGAATGTATGTATGTATTTAATTTAGTTAATTTTTTTTACGGAATATATTAAATTCACTTGATTTCACACAAAATAAATGTAATCGTAAGTGTACAAGTGTAGAGCTTATAGTATCAAAAGGGTAATAAAAGCCACATAAATGTCAACATCTATATTTATTTCTAATATATTTAAAATCTTAGAACTACTCAAATATTTACAAATGTATAATAGATATCTTTAGTTAAACTTTATAAATTCAAGGAAAACATCGGTATCGCACTAAAAATCAGTTTAAAACCATACACACATACAATTATATTGGAAAAAAATAAAATAAATACAATCAAGAAATACACAGTTTATACGTAATTAATCAGTCTTTTACAAGTTTATATGTCCCTTTACGAGATGATTTATATATTTTCGCCGTCATTTGATACCAAATTAAAGTTTAGGAAATGTATTTGTTTTATCTGTTTTTATAAGTAATTACATAAATATTAATAAATCTATAATCAAATATGTAATACATATTGGAATTTTCTTTCATATTTCATTTATTTACAATTTTTTTTTCTTATTTAAAAAGAAAAGAATGCTTTCGATTTCAAGTTGAACCATTACTATTGGATATGTCCAGAGATTTTGTACACCATGATCTTGAAATCTTCGTTAACGATGCCTGGTGTTAACGTTCAAGTTTGTCCTTATCATAGCACTTAATAATAAAACTACCGACCGCTTAGCCAAAGAAATATCAGGAAGCCAAACAGCCAACGATGTATGAAACCCGGAACTGAAACAAGAAACAGTTTAACAGTGGTAGAGTCCGCAACAACAACATCTGTTGCACGAATGGACCGCTCGATCGGTGAAATATCAAGACCTTACAGAAGACAGGCGTTAAATAGAAGATTTGTGCGTTTCGTGAAATGAGTGATGTGCCGGAGCCCTAATTTTAGTCATCTTCCCTTTCCCACCCTTTTCTAATAAGGAAAGGATAAGAAGGGAAAGAGGATTTGACAACAACACATCACAACAGTCACTTAGGTGACCACTTGCTTGTTTGCCACTTTCTTGTATATAAAACAAAGATGTAATCTAAATAAAATAATAAAAGATAACATCTTCATATTAAAACATATAAGGGGTCCCGGAAAGTTTAAATATTCAAAATACGAAAAATTAGAGAAGTTACAGAGTCCTTAAAGCGTAACGTAAGTACCACGCTCAAATATATCCCATACGACTGAGATAAGAATGTAATGCCTGCAATTTACCAAATAATCGCTATTATTAGATGTAAAATTTTAAACAAAAGAAAATATTTACAAAAACGACGACGGTTGAGACACTCTTCGTTTCTGGCCTCGCAGAATATCGGCTTCAATTAAAGGCTTTTATCTTTCTACGTATATGTACAAATACATGAAATAATGCAAACTAAAAGCTGACGTTCCACTATACACGTAGAAATGGCTAGATATACTAAGCCCTAAACTAATATAAGCCATCTCACAAAAAGTTGACACAAACATGTTATAGTACGTTATATATGTTATATACATGTAAAATACATATATATGTTTCGACAATTTTAACGTAAATATGTATGTAATATTGATAGTTAAAAAAGATTATAACAAATATTCTTACCTGTCCCTCCATTACGGACTCCGAGTACCGAAGCAACTTCAGGTTGCTCCATATCGAATACTAATTCGGTACGTGCTGCGTACAAATTATATATATTAGCAATGCACGTAAGCCGGAGACTGCCGCGTTCGAACGCCTCGGTGCGTACTACAAATGATACCACACCAGCCGTGGGGGTTCTATTATCGGGTCCCGTCCTCTCAAATATTGGCTTCAAACTTTCCTTCGAAGGACGCCTTATCTCCTCCTTGTGTAGATTTATGTACGTCTCATCCAAGTACTGTAGGTTTTCTTCATCGTGGAAAACGTTAAAATTCAAATCGTCATCAGGTCGTTCGGTTGTTGTTGATTCGGATTTTAATGGTGGATCCCATTTGAACCAAGGAGGTAATTCATGAGTTATAGATTCAACGTCAATCTATAAGGAAAGTATATTGTACTATTCGAAATTCATAAAGTATATTGTACTATTCGAAATTCATTGTCACTTTAGAAATCCACTAGGATTTCCAAAGTGACAATGAACTGTCACTGTCACATCCCGCATTGTCACTTTGGAAATCGTAGTGGATTTCCAAAGTGACAATGCGGGATGATTAATATATCGAGCACATATTTTGTTAAGGGATTTATTTGTACATATAGATATCAAAAAATGGAAATTCCTTGATCGTAAGTGATTCTTAGCCTATGATTTGCTACCGATTTTTAATATTAGTACAACTATGAGCACTAAATGTTACAATTATTTTACAACATAATAAAATAAGCATATGAGTCAATGGTATAATAAAAAAAAAATAAGTCTAAAATCATAATATCATTAGTTGATTGATTTTTTACATTTTACAATTTATTTGTAATCGATACAATATGTATCGTTTATAACGGTAGCGATATTGCTTTATTTTATTGTTAAATATTGCAATATCACAATGTTTGTTTAAAGTATTGCTTACCTCCTCTCCGTTTAGTGCAAAGGTAAGATTCACAGAGGGATAAGACGGTGGGGACGCGCACGTTGCTCGCAAATTCGATCCGACTCCGTACCACGACCGGTCGGAGACTAGTTTCGGTCCCCACTCTGGAGGTTCTAAAATTTCAGGTCAAAATTATATTTTACATTTTTTCTGTTACAACCGAATTTGTTCTAATACATTATCAGAACAAATTCGGTTTTTCATGAGCAGTACTGACAATTGCGGATTAATCATATCAAAAATTTACGGTATTGCATGAGTACAATGGAATACGAAAGAGAATTGTTTATACTTAACATTACATAGACAATCTCCCTTCCCGTTCCTTCTTTCCATCCATTTTAACCGACTTCAAAAAAGGAGGAGTTTCCCAATTCCCAATTTAATTTTGAATGTCACTGAACTTTGGGTTCCGAAGATATACTGAAAAATGACATATTGTTAGATTTGAAACCAGCTCTCTTTGGGTGTAATGGATTTGTAATGAGATGTACCGTGCCTATTTAAATTAATGGAGTTATCAATAGAATTATATAAATTTGAAGTCGGCTTTGTTGTTGTTAAAAAATTTAAAAGATTATATACAAAAGAAATTAATTGAGAACCTTCTCCTCTTTTTTTGAAGTCTGAAGTTTTGAAGAAAACATTGAAAACGCTTTGTATGTATTTTAACTCCTATATAAATATATGTATATCAATTACCAACAACTTCAAGTGGCGCGGACCGTATCTCGGTGTGGAAGGTGGGCGCGTCAGCCGACACCTCGCATCGGAACCGTCCCGCCATCGCCGGTGTTGCCTGCTGCAGCACCACGCGACGCGCGCCCGACCGCGATATCTGCACCAACGAACGAGGAGATAAAGTTAAATACATTTTTTTTGTATTTTGTTTATATCGATGTCTTGAATAACCAAGTTACCATTGTGACTGATTAGCCAAATCACTATTAAAATTTTATTGGCCAATAAATTCACCTTCAAAATCTAAAATAACGTTTAGGTAGATTTTTCGCACCTTATACATTTCGATTTGCGTAAATAAAAAATGGAAGTAGAAAAGCATTATATTTATTTTAAGTCGTTATAGTATTGTAAATTCCGTAACTAACATTGAATATCCTAGGTTAAGCGTGATGACAGTGTATAGAAATCAACGACACGATTATAATGCCCGCACTAATCATTACATCCATAAAATTTACATTTATTAGACTTTTGCCATCAACATTCCTCAGTCAATCGCTAAGCTTAAACCTTATGCAATACACGTGAATATTGTATTTTATCCGCCCCCCTAAACAGCATTTCAAAGTATTAAGGGAATATGAAGCTGACAATAAACGCATTATAATGTGCTTTCGAACCCACTCGGCCTTCTGACCGCGGGAAGTAATTAATTTGTTAATACATTCAGAACTGATGAAGCTTAGCAAAGTTGTGTTGAACATACAAATTTCGTACAAATATTTTGTAGTCTAAAAATTAACTAACAGATCACATATGTATATACAAAAACTTTTCTCGTTCTATTAAATTTATCTATCGTCAAACGTAGATTAAGTTACTTCTCAATTATAATGGTACAAAGACATTTATGATTGGTCTTAAGTTTAAAAGCCATGGATATATTATTCCAATTTCGAGCTACATTTCATGAGATTAGGTGTAAAAAAATGTTCAGTAATCATATACACTTCGTACGGTTTTATAAATAAAAAAAGGTTTTCGATGAAAGACATACAAATTGTCCAATTTTCGCTTGAACCGACTGATAGACTATTCTGTAATGCTTTGTTCAGAAAAGGTCTTGTACCCGGGGTTTTTTATAAATTTATATTAAGATTTTCATTTACGAAATCTAATAACTGATTCCAAATGGAATTAAATTTACTTACGTCAACTTCGATTCCAGGCAATGGAAAAACTCTTGTATGTGGCAATTCTTTTGGAATGTATCTGTAAAATTCTTCTTTCCCTCGATACCACTTAACGCTGTAAAGCGCTTCTTCATCTTCTAATTGCCAGCTACATTCAAGAGTTACAGTCTCGTCCAGAAGAACTGCACTTGGCACATTGATTTCCAGATTGTGAAGTCCTCCAACGCCTGTATTCAAAATAATTTCTAGCATTAAGCATTTCATACATAACATACATTAACGGTCAACTTTTCTTCATTCTTCTCTATATTTAACTTAAGAAACCTAGACTATCATTTTCAAAAAATAATGGAGAAATATAAAACATTTAATTTGATACATTAATGTATCAAAACCACTTTACTAAAATAAATTGGCAAGGGGCAGGAAAAATAGCTTTTATAACTAATGGCTGCCGTAGTCTAAAAGTAATGAGAGTGTAATTAAATGTCACAACTTACGTAGGTGTTTCACAAGATAAACTGAATGATCAGGGGAGCGGAAATCTATTGAATGAGGGTAGCAAAGAATTGATTGATGTTCTTAAGGCCAGTGGCCTATAGTCGTTAAAACGACGATGGTGAATCACAAAAGGCTATAAATTTTTTGCGTATCTACTAGGACTTCTGTTCAAAAATGCATTTTACTAAATCACCTTATTATCAAAATTTAAGTTTATTTGTAAAAAATTCTGCGACAGATACGCTAACAGCAGATACTAAAGTAATCTAACTGTTAAATATCCTGTGTATTCATTTCATAATCACAATAATAAGATCATATTTGACCAGTATTATTGAACCTAATACGGTTATTTTATTTAGCCGGTAAAACGTAAAGGTAAAGAATAATATCAGTCAAATAGGGATTGATAATCAAATGTTTAAAAGTATGAATTTTAGGTTGTTTACGTAATCTAAATTAACCCATTAAAAATATTTATAGTTAAAGAGAAACCTACCTTGACATCGCATATATTGCATTTGTTACGTTTTTATATAGGTTCCTTATCCTAAACTATAAGTTATTAAACATATTTGCGGTCTTTATATTTATATGAATATATCCGACACAGCCTTTATCTTTAGGGGGTTTCATAAAGCGTTAACACTATGACGAATAGACTCTATGGTGATTTACCGTTAAGAAGACAATGATGTGAAGATATATGTGTGTCATGCCAAATCAAATAAGCGTATACGGTATATGGTACGCTTATTTCGTACACAAGCCTTTAACGCCACAAAAAGACCATCCACTAATCACATTTTCATTTTCAACTTTAATATCTCACAACATTACGCTTACTCGACTAGTAGTGAAAACTGTATGAAAATTGACCGACAGATGCGGGATATTGGGTTTGATATAAACACAACGGCGTCCGACCCGCTAGTATTAATTACGTGACGGCTGTTGAGTTTTTAGATTTACACAGAATTCGAATAAATAGCGCTATAAAATAGTTATGAATTTTAATAGATTGTTAAAAGTGGAAATGGTTATTGTGAAACAACCATAGAAGTTAAGGATATGCCACCGCGGAGGAGCATTTTTCGAGATCTACAATTCTTTTCTACGTCATCATTGTGTATGTCACACATGGCTTACGATATGGCTTACGGCTTACGTATTATATACTACTATATATATATATAACTACGTAAGCCATGAAAGTCGTATTTTTGTCGTTTTTCAGAGGTTCCGAAATATGATATTAATTTATGTATATATATACTCAATTTTAATTTACTAAACATAATAAAAAATCCGGAATAAATTATCTGAATGATGTTGAAAACCGTTTAAGAATCAGTTACTTGGTTTAGAATGAGCTAGCGGAAAAACTTTTGTGCTGTTTTATACTATGTATAGATAGAAAATGAAGAGAAAAATGTAATTGTTTGTTCCGGATAAACTAAAAACTACTGAAGCGATATAAAAATTCTTTCACCAATAGAATGCTCTTCTATTAACGAGAGGCGTCAGCTATTTTTTCGTTGTAATTGTAATTTGCGTAGTAATTGATATCAGGTTATAAACTTTATTATGAAATTAATCTCAAATTGAAGTGACATGCATGCGTATTAATATTAAAACAATCTTTGTTCCAACTCTAACTTAGAGTCAGCTTTTGTTAAAAATCTTTACTTATATATATACCTGCGTTAATAAAACATTTATGAACGTAATTTCTTTTCGGCTTGAATTTGATTATAAATTTTACCGTTTGCCATTATCATCGCATTAAAGGCAAAAAACGGCGAAACAGCTGATTTAAAATTCATTGTTGAAATGTAACAGAGCGGTATACCGGGATATTACTTTTGTAATGACATGGCTGTTTGGATACAGAGAATTTTGTAAGTCGAAAAATGTTTTATATACATAAAAATTAAGTTTATTTATCGTAATTACATTATAAGTGACTCTTCAAAATGTGATTAATTTATCAAATATTTCCAAAACTACAGTTGATCACAATAAATAGTTGTAATAATCTTTTAACGATTTTTAACACAAATGAAACCGACTTTAAATTTATATAATTCTCCCCTTTTTACGGATAAGAAATAAAAAAAAAATTGTATGCTGTTGATGTTGACAATACAATTTTTTGACATATCTACTATCGAAATTAATATACGTGGCATCAAATTATTAAAAAAAACCAGCGAAGAAAATAAGAAAGGAAAGCGTGCCAAGTCGCAGTCGTTTTTGTTAACTCAGAAATTCGTTATTTACAAACCAATTTCATTTTGTTTGAGAAAGGACATTCACAAGTGGGTCTCATTTAATTTTAAAAATCATGAAACTTTGGGTTCGGCAGATATACCTAAAATTTACATCATCATCTCCTTGCCCTTTTTCCACCTACGTAGTGTTGGCATAGTATGTACCATATTCTGCCATATGTCCTGGACTCTACTGTAGTCCATACTATAATTGGTTTTGGCTATAGTTTTTACGGCCAGCCACCTGCCTGACGCCAACCCACTTCGGAAATCCACCTATTTCCATCCTTTCCTTTTTAGAAAACGGTAGGAAGGGGAAGAGGACTATAATTGAGCCTCCGGCGCCTCACTCATCAGACGACACGCAGAAAATTACTTCACTGTCTGTCTTCTGTGAGCTCGTGGTATTTCACCGGTCGATCATACCATTCGTCGAACAGAAGAAGTTGTTGTGGCTAACTCTACCACTGTCTTGAAAATTGATATATCGGTATATTTAAGACAATCTCTTTTTGGATTTAATAGATTCATAATGAGACATGCGATTACTATGGATATAAGTGACTTAATTCAAGAAGTTTACAGATTATTTATAATAAAACTTGAAATACTTATAAATAAAAATGTGACATCTTTCTTCATTAATCTAAAACGAGAACAATGTAATAGAATAAACTTACCTACGCTCCAAAAGATAGCGGCAAAAATAGCCACAAGGATGCGGCTTCCCGTTGCAGATATCACCTCCATGCCACTCGATACTGCTTTAAACTTTTTATACGATACACGTTTCTAAATTACATTCTCACTAAATCAATTAGTTTCCCACTTTAACTCACACATGTTATGTTATTTGTGGCAATTTATTGTTGTAGAATAGTTCATAAATAAACTAATCGTAAAACATATAGCAGAAAAAGATAAATTACAACAGTAAATTTACTAAATTTGATTATAAATGACAAACGTAAATTTTATATAGAAATTGTGTTCTAATATATACACAAATCTAATAATGGATATCGAATTTACGAAAATAAAAATAATAATCTTTTTATTTATAGTTTCAACAATGTAGAAGATTTTCTTAGATCGTGATCTTCTAACGAGTGGTATAAAATTATCCGTAATTCATTCAATATTTAAATGTTATTTTTACCAATATTCTAAGAAAGATCCTTCATCATCATCAATCATCGATGTTTAGTTTATCGATATAGATACCAGCGAAGACTAACGAAAGCTATTGCGTAACCTCAAATCCAACAATACCATTCTATTCAGTCAATCTATGAATAGCGCTTTTTTGTAAAGACTAATAAAAGTATTTGCATAACATGTGTCAAAGATCTTTCTTTCAATCATTATCAACGTTAGCTTAAAAATTAAGACAAAAATAGAAGCTTCTGAAATCGGAGGTAATTTTGCCAGCTGTAGTTTCTTTTTTATTTTCCAATCTTAGCGTAGATATATATGTACGAAAATTGATTACGAATACTCTTTTCTTTAAATCATTCCAATGCATTGCCAGGTTTCTATAAATCCCGTTTTTGTGCGATACACTTGAAATTATTCAAATAAAATTTATAAAAAAAGTACAGATACATTATGTAAGTATCGTCTAAATATGCATACGTATCGTATATTCGTACATATCGTACAAATGTACGTCTCTTGAATAAAATACGCCCCATCCACTACTGCCTCAATACTCAACATAATGCAACATAAATTTGCCTTGTCACTCTTTCTTCTCATCCTTTCATACCCAAACCCAACTGAAGCGTTCCTTTCTCGATTTTATTTACCATGTTATTGAACCTATCACACCTATCTATACGTATATGCCCTTATAAATAAGGCATCTACAAAAGTCTAATAGGTTCGAAGATTTTAAAATGTACTTGGTGTACAAACTTGGACGATTGTTAATTATGTGTACTCGTATGTTATATTAATAATAAATTCCTAAATAAGAATTTGAAATAAACATATATACGAAAGTCAGAGGACCAGCCCTACTTGTAGTTTAACAATTTAAACCTTGATTAAAAATTAAATGAAGGTTGAACATCCAAGTTCTATATACACCGAACCTTTATTTAGTCTCGAGCGCCCGAATGACTATTTTGCCTAACTGTATTATTATATATTTGATTGTGTTTAGGTGTTGTGACTTAGAATCTAAGTCTTAGATAATTTAAAATAATTAAAAAAAATTAATTACAGTAATTTTTTAAAAATAAAATAGTAGTATATAAAATTTAAATAATTGAATAGTTAAGTATAGTTTAAAGAGACACTATTTGAATTCAATAAATGATGATAAAATCATTAATGGTTCTTCTACTTTCATATTTTCAGTCTTTATAAGCATGTAAATTTTGGAACTGGAAATGACAAGAATCCAACTGATACCGATGAAGTTGAAATTCAATTTATTTATTTGTGTGTTCCAACATTATATTCACAGGTGACAAATTTAAAAATGTAATAAATAGCAAAGAAGCAACTTCTCATCACTGGAAAAATTATAGATAGTAGTAATCCTTGTCGTTCCTTAGGGATTACAAGCTACATTACATCTCCAGCGTGAATACACAATTGTCTTGCTTCAACTATGACGCTCGGAGCATGTAAACAAGGAAAATTAAAAATTTAATCTCGTGGCCGTGGAATATCATTTATCTACAATAATATTATAAAAAGGAAAAATTTCATTTGTCTTTATTAGTAAATCTCTGAAATTACTGAACCAATATTATTATTTACTAATAATTAGAATTGTATATTGTTCAAAAGTAACTAGCAGTAGTTTTATTTATATATTTTTAGAGATTGCGGATTTCCATTTGGCGCGATTCTGGCATACCTCTTTCGTTACTTTTACATTCACACATCGACGCATACATACTCGTGTGGTACTCTTATGGTGGGTGAAATATTTTACGTAGTCGACACCAGGCTCCAGTTGTAATTAAAAAATAGTAAATCAAAATGTGCTGTCTGTTTTGCTGTAAAGTTCTACCAATGCTTCAATTGTCTTTGGTTTAATTGTATTTACAGTTGACAGCTTCGGATAAAACACTAATTCACAGAAAACTTGCTAGTGGTAACCGGGATGCTCGTGTGGAATGAAATAGATTTTGCAGATCCATCCAAAGTCAGTGGCACACCATTAAAAACTTGATAAGTGAACCTGTGACCAGCGACCATGTATTAATATGAAAAGCTAGAAAAATTGTCAGTTAACAGTACTGGTAAAATACAAATACAAAATCTCTGCCTACCCTTATCACGAATATTCTCCTGTCTACCTTTATTAATTTCTTTTTACTGCTCTATTAAGTTCGCATTTGAACACGACGAAATGCTTATCATGCCTAAAACTTAATAATGTTAAAGATTTTTGGTGTTTGAAGTAGCTGTTACAATACGCGTGTCCGGATCGGGATGTAAGTTGTGAACGGTGTCGTACAAAATTACCAGAGGTACTGAAAGGGCTTGCACGTTCTGTGTTAAGAGAAACAGGCTGGCGCATCATCTCGTTAGATATATGGGACGCGGTGCGAGGCGCTCGGCAAAATATGTTCCATTGCTCTTTGTGTTGCCTTCTTTTGTTTGCTGATACATTCACAGAACAACACGTATTATACCTTTATTTTTTTTATATTACAAACCTTGATATAAAAATGTCAGTATATGTAGCTGTTAAAAAATACTGAATATTAATAACGATTATGATAACTAACTAATGACTAGTCCTTAAAATGTTATAACTTGCGTGTTTCTTTTAAAGCTTCAATTAAATAAAGTCCAAAAATAAAAGCTCAAAAGTTTCATTAAAATTTTATATGTTATTCGTCACATTTCGTTAGAAATCTGAAGTGTTGTAAAAATATTCAGTGCGTTAATTAATCCTGTAATATTTTGTTGTAATTTATGAAACTTTTTGGAAATTTACATTTTTAATAGCTGATATGTTTTACTATAACATATAAATAATTATATTATAAACAATTATAATAAATATTTATAAAAATATCTGTAGAAAGTTTTACTCACATATACATATTTAATAGAAAAAAAATTCTTACAAAGAACAATCACCTAATAAAATGAATACGACAATATATCCACAGTAAAATTAAAATTTAAGAAAAGAAAACATGAACTAAATTAAAAACGTCAAGTTGTATAAATTATTCCCAACCTATCGAAATTAAAAATAAACTTGATACTAAACTTTTTTATCACCACTATTTAAAAAAAAAATCGTGTGACCGAGTTCTTTTTTCAGGTAAATGACGTAAAACTGTACCTACGGTCGCGTCGCTTGCCGCGCACGGTACGTAAGACGTTTTCGGCCGCCCTCGCCGAACTGGATGAAAGCTCCCGCGCTCCCTCCACCCGTCCCGCTCTAACCATACTTAGTAAAGCGCGTAGCTTTCCTAATAAAAATGCTATATTATTTTATTGGTAATCGCTCACGTCATTTACGTATTTTTGTCAAGATTTGATTTATTTCTTTCAATTTCATATTAGTAATGTTTCAAGTGCTCAAAAAAAAATAGAAAAAAAAATTCGATATGGTGCTCAAAATATGCTTTTTTGACAAAAAAAATTACTTAACTATATATGCATGTACACCACAGTTTTAATTAGTTTGAGTATGTGCCTATTGTACTTTCGCGAAAAATAAAAATATTAAGTGGAATTTTTACCATGACATTTAACAAAAAATTCAATCTGACAAAGTTTGAGAGCTTTTCGTGAAAAAAAAAATGCATGAAAAACCTAAGTGGCAAACTATTTCAAATTATTCTTTATTTCAAAATGTTCTTATTGTTCTACTATGACTCTATGAAACATTTATTTTCTTAATCACGCTGCTAACATTGTTTTAAGATTTTCTTTGCTCCGCTATTCCTAGCTAAATCGAACCTTTCCTAGACTATGTGCCCTTTTGAACATTAATTACATCCAACTTAGTCTGATTAAACCTTAAGGAATTATCCGGATTGACAAAATTAACTTCTAACTTAGATTTATGTGATTCTGAACGACAACCGTATTAGTTTTAGAAAGCGTTTAATGACTTGAAATGTATTTAATTTAATTTAATTAAACTTTATATTAATCAACTGGAAAATAACAATTTGGTATGGTCCATCCACGTCTTAAAACTGTGATATCTACATCATTGTAAAAGCCACGGCTTAAGTTGAAAACTTTCTGGTCTTTTAAAGGTAAATGAGAAAACGAAAGATTTAAATACAATCATCGACCATTATCGCTAAAGCTCATATTCTTATTGTAAAATTTGTGGTACTAATTTTAAATATTCTTAAATAGAGTTCAATATAAAAATGTTTGTTATAACGGTACGTGTATCTTGATCAAAAGAAATGTATGAAGGTAATCTATCAGTATGGCAAATGTAAAATGAAATAATCAAAATAACAAAAATAGCGCAAATAAAAGCTTTTGTTTCGTTTATTTTAATATCGAGAGTGCAATATTTAACATTAAAACCCACTTCTATCAATACCATGAAGTTTAGAATCAAAAATAGGTCAAATAAGCTTTGTAAAACGTATTTGAATCAAAACAAAAGTAAGCATTTAGCCAGATGGAAGTATTATTACAAATATAAATGATCGATAATTGCAATAACGTAACGAAGTTATGAAATAAATATTGTGAAAACCTTGATTATAAAGTAAAGAAACAACTAAATTTATTGCCAACTTCTAATACAGGAACTTGTAGGCTACTCATTAATATGTATTCCAAACATTTTATAATTATTCATATATATTTACATGTATCAAAATTCATTCTAAAATATACTTACATCTATTCATTTATATATTTCATATTTAATTATATCTGTAGACTTATGTGTAACAATAAACAAAATATTTATTTCTATATACTAACATACACAAAGTAGTTCATGTATTAAATTTATTACTATAATCACGTGTCTTGGTATAGAGGCTCGCCACTGTAAACCGGCTTGGCGGATTCTTTCAGCATGTTTTTTCAGTGTGCGCGGGCGCGCCCGGCCAGTCGTCGCTCCGCCATTCTATGATACGTATGTATGTACTCGTATGTATGTGTCGTCTTTCAATCCGTGCGCGCCCTAGTTACTTGTGAGCTACGCCGTTCAGACTCAGCTCCTAAGAGTAGTAGCGTGATTTTAAATAGCCTATAACCTTAATGAATAATGCAGGTGTCAAATGTAGAAAGGATTATTCAAAAGCGATTGTTAATTTCAGAGATAAACGCGTTCAAACAAAGTCTTCAACTTCATCTTATTATATCATATCTATTATATGTAATATAATAAATATTACATAATAAGATATTATATATATATTCTTGTACTCATGTACAAGAAGCGATTTATTTGTATACTATTAAGTCATGTATATTCGTATTCTCCTCTTACTCATTGTCATTCCATGTATAGGAACTAGTAGTTAATTTAAAAAAAAATCAATAAGATCGACTGAATGTACCCTATGACACTCCGTGGAAGAATACAAATCGAATCACTCTTCAAAATCGGTACAGCCGTTGAGGCTACAAGAGGTCAAAATTGAATTGACATACATACATACGTACATAAAAATATTACCCTCCTGTCAGTCCAGCAAAAAACGAACCATATAGGTCGTAAAACTTTACCTTCCTACTACATGAATAGCGTGAAATCCGAACCGGCAACGGGGCTGCGGCTAACCCTGCTTAATCTCTCTGATAATCCCTTGAGCTACCACGGCTCCATAGGTCTTGTCCATGTAATTTTGCTCTAGCTGCCAAATACTTTTTTTATTATTTAAATAAGAAAGCAAAACCCCAAAGATAGAACCCGCGGGGAATTTTTGAATTCTACATTAAAGCATCAGCAAAATCAAAAGGTATTCAAGATGTTTTGCCAGCATTCATGTATGAGAAAACAAAGAAATAAGTTCACTGTATTCAATAAAAGATTGTTCGAACAAAGTTCGTTTGGAGTAGAAATATTAACAAGAGCACGTGCCACCCGTCTTATTTTACGGCAGTATCTACCTATATTTTCTTAAGCTCGACTATTGCTATTTCATTTAAAGATACTATATTTTAATTACAATAATTAAATGAGATATTGTTAAATAATTTTAAAACGCATTGCTAAAACCAACGGTCTATAATACCCAGGCCATTTTACTTGAATACGAATGATATACAAACCAATAAACCGTAATTTGGGAGAAGAAATTATCAGCACGTGTTGCGATGAGATATCCATTCAATGCGTGCACAGCTTCCCTCTAATACAATTGCCCCAATCAAAGTGCGGACGCCGCTCTCGATGTTGTTGTGCCTTAATTAATGGATTTATTGTTCTATTACTTTCGCTCCTTTCCTGGATTGTATCCTAGAACTTTTAATTTAGTAATTTTATATAATCTATACAACTTGTGCACGATAATTTGAGTCTTAAATTCCATTATAGCAGCAGTCTTATAATGTGTAAAAATTCCACGGTGGGAAATAATCTCGCAAGAGATAGACTAGTACGGAGAAGAGAGATGAGTAAGCTGGTGCGTTTGCTGTTGCATGCTACGAAACTATCATGTTTTTGCACGCATAACAAGAATTTTGGCTTATACCTTCACCATATTAGTACAACTTTATTAAGACTCTCAATTTGTTTTTATCAATTATCTATACATTCATGGAGTCTAAACATTAAAATTTCATCAAAGGAGCTTAAAATATTTTAAGGAAGAGCTAATTGAGAAAGCATTAAACGTGTTTACGATTCGGACGACTCGCGTGTTTATAATAAAGCGAAGATTGATGGCTCGGCCGCCGCCCGACATGTGACGTCCCGCGCACTGCATCCTCATTAACTTATGCAGATCAAGTTCTTTTATTTGAAACAGCATTAATGGCTTCTTAGGATCACTGAGAAGTACGTACACAAATGTCATATTTAGCAATACTGGAAACGGTACACGGAGAATGAATCATTTACATAATTCATTTCAAAATTAGTGCACATGAATTCCGACTTAATCATAATTATTAGCAATATCTGGAACTTACTTTTCAGATCTTATTTACTAAATGTGATATATTAGATTCCATCTCAATTTGATAGGTAAACATCCGAATTTAATTTAAAAAGAAAGTCCGAATGTGATTTGCAAATTGTTTAAATTGATTTATAATAGACCAAATTCAAAGTAAACCTGTCCAAAAAATCTATTTTAACTGACTTAAAATAAACAAGGAGATTCTCAATTCGCTTGTATATTTTTATGTTTGTTACCACAGAACTTCGACATTTATGAACCGATTTCAATTTTTTGTTGGAAAGGGGACATTCGCAAATGGATCCCATTTAATTTTGAATGGCAGTAAACCTTGGGTTCTGAAGATGTACCGTAATTTGATATATTGGTACATTTAAGACATAATGACATAAATAAAATTACATAAATTTTGATGACAATTTGTTTTCTTTTAATTTAAAAGACACTTAATGTTATATAGTACTATGGTAACGGTATGTTAACTTTTAAAGTACACGAATTTTAAAATCATTACTGATATCACCAATATCTAGGTTCTCCGAATATGTAAGAAAAATACACAATCGATGTGTTATCGAAATTTGAATAACAAATAGTTAATCTTAAAAGCTTTTTAACTTAAACAAAAAAGACGTAGCTCACACAAATGTAGAGTGCACTTGTAACGGAGCGTTGTGGAGCTCTGTTATTTTAGCAAATAATATCAGGCGCTGCAACATCACATCGTTAGTTTTGAAGTAGCCGTTCCTAGTGAGAGCTGCCACAGAGTGTTATATTTACCGCAAAGCTTGACACCTGGCGGTACGAGTAACGGATGCGACGTCGAATGTTTTGAGTTATTTCAAGCACATCCGCAACGAGGATACCATCGCCCAGCTGTCCTTTCAGCTAATACGGCGACACTTCGTTTAGATACTCGTCATATCCACACTCTAACTGGAAACTCGCGAATCCAAACCCAATAAAGAACAGAAAAGCAAATTGTATTTTTAACCACAACACTCTCTAAGCTCTCAAAAGATAGTACTTATAGAATCAGAGATGCTACAAATGTAGCATCTCTGATTCTATGAGTAGAAATATATGAAAATCGGCAATATATTTATGTTGCCGACTTTCATATATTTTTATTTTCATATTTTTTATGACTTTTAAAAAAGAAGGTCCTTTTCTCAGAGGTAACCTAAGTAGTACCAGTATGGAAAATATAAACCACTAACGAAAACTTATATATGTGATTTTTTGTCGTTTGACTTATTTTGTTTATAAACAATTGCAAACATAAATATTAAAGCTAATTTATATTTATTGTGGAAAGGTTTTTAATAGAAACAAAAGTAACGTTACGTATAAAGTATTATCCGTGACATAACTTCGAGAGATGAATGCCGTTTATTTTGCAAAGTAAATCCCCCGTAACCCAGGATTTGTTTGTAGCAATACACGTTCCGAGTCGCGCAGTTAGTTACCGCGGTGGAACCGAGCTCTTCGGCAGAGCGCCGCCGGCAAATCCGCTTTACTGTTCTTTCCACAAATATAAAAAAAAATGAATTTCTTCAACATTCCCTTTCATAATTCACTGGATAATCGTTTTTATATTTTGCGATCCGGCTGTATTAATTTGTTAAATGACAAAAGTTTAAATTGAACGAACCGATAACGAAATATAAATTTCATTAACGTATGGTCCTGTATTTGACATTAGTATGACATAAAATATACTCAAAAACATTACTAAGCTTAAATGTTAATGATTTCTCACGCTAATTTTCACACAGTACAGATGATTCTACAAATAAAAGATATAAAAAACCATATTCGTATTTACTACACATTTTTTTATTTACGGTATGGAGTAAAACACTTGAAAAAAGAACGGTAGTATGGATAATAAGAATCTCGTTAAATTAGATAGTCTATTAGATAGTCTCGGTAAAATAGATAAAATAAATTTAAATCAAAATCCTTCGAGCTTGTAACCAAATAACTGTAAAATTAACCACTAGTTCAGGCTTGTACGAACTTTGTGTGTAAGAATTACTAAAACTCTTCTATCGGCAACAAAGTAAAGGCCCTATTTAGTTTACGTTTGTGCCCTGAAATGTTCCAAAAATTATTTACTTAACGATAACTCTGCAGTATATTTTATATAATGAAGAAAATTTAGTATTTTATGGCAATTTCAATAATATTCTTTTTATAAAATTTACTTAAGAATTGACTTTTTATACACACATTAAAAAAGGTTAAATTACAATAACCCGAAAATAATCTTTTAGCTTCGCTTGACATCACGATTTCCGTTCTAATTTTAGAACAGGAAGAAGTTCATTAAATAAATATTCTATTAAGTGACTAAACAAGCTTACAAGACACCGTGAAATTGTTTTAAATTTATCCCGCCGTTGATGATGATAGATCGCTTTAAAGTTTACCAATTCTTATACAATTTTTAGAGCATTACTTTTAAGAAGTAACTGCTGTTACTATGTAGGTTCTCAATTCGTTTTTATGGTTGTTACCTTAAAATTGCGAAATTTATGAACCAATTTCATGTTTTTTTTTTTGAAAGGGAACTTAGCATACAGTCCCATTTAATTTTGAATATCACTGACACGTATATTGAAGACATGTCGAAGATTGATTTCATGGACTTTTAATGAGACATTGCGCGGCTGTAAATTACTTATAAATAAAAGTAGTTATCGTAGCTATTTTTTTTTTGTAATTCTATTCCGCTTATATTAATATGGATAATAGACAAGTATCAAAAAGGTGGTATTATCAAAAAGTAACCGATATTGTAAATTAGCTTTTTTTCTATTTTTTATTCTTAAACAGTTAAAGTCAAATTTGGAGTCTTTTTTTAAGTCAAAAGATTCACAATTTTTACCCACAAATAACTTTTCACTGTCGCGAGGTAAACAGTTAGAAAACTCTAGAAGAGTTAAACTCGCCTGTACGTATACGTACGTAATAATCCTTATATTGTATTTTCAATTTTTTTATACTGTGTACAAAGTTAGCATTCGACTATCGACGACGCAATTAAACAAAATAATAAAGTAAATAAAGTAGTACCTTCTCTCTTTCTATTAAACCCAGTGCTCTCAGTCTTAACCTATAAGCCTATATGTCAATTACGGGTATATCTTTGAAACCCAAGGTTCACTGTCATTCATAATTAAACGGGACCCACTTGCGAATGTCTCCTTTCCAAATCGGTTCATAAATTTCGAAATACTACGTTCATAAACATAAAAAATACAAGCGAATTCGAACCTCGTCCTTTTTCAAATAGGTTATGGATCTTGCTTGGATCTACATTTCTCGCGGTAGAGCCAGCATCAAAAGTAAGATCAAACTAATTTCCGGCCAATGTAAGCAAGATCAATCGGTTAATTGCTTCCGCTACGGTTCCGGCTACTAAAAGAAATAATATTGAAAATCATAACAGTACCGTCATTTTTCTTCGAAACTCCTATTTGTAAAATTGATAAGGCCTACTTCCATTACGCGACTCTTAAATTTAAGAGTAATTATTTGCTTATTTAAAGGGCGATTACGAGCTTTTCGGTCTTACTTTTATACGTCCATTAGTAATTATATTTATGTAAAGGGTTTTGTGTAGGTATTTTACATAATGTAAATTAGTTATAGACGTTTTAAACATTTTTTTTATAAAATGATACCCTTCTTAATTGGCGCTCGTCCGTCTACGTGATCGGAGGATATTCTGAAATCAATGCAGATTAAATATAATAGTGTGTTTCCAATGGTATTTTCAAACAAATGCGTCTTAATGTTCACAATTAAATTAGCGCCCTGTCGAAAAAAAAACGAACTTGTATTTCCTGTGAAATGTGGTTATTCATGTTTAACGGTTATTACTTAACATCAATCGATCCGCTGCTCGTTTTTTGTCTAGAATTTATGTTTCTATCAAAACAAAACAAACAACAAAAATTATACTTTATTTACTAATTTACGAAAACTTTCGTATAAGTCATTGCTAGAACTGAGCAAGGAAACCGCGACATCATCTCATTTTACCACTTAAAGTATATTTACAAATGATACAATACTCGTCGAATACATTTTTATTGTGGTCATAAAGGGTAGACATGCTAAACATAAATTTTTAAACAGTACAAAGAATAGGACAGTTTCCGTATCACGTTATATACATGACACGCGCACACGTGCTTTCTATTTTCGCCCGCGAGATGGGTGGGCGCGGTTGTCATAAATCAACTAAATTGTTTTATGAACATTAGAAACGCACTATTTAAATTTATAAAAATACAAACATAAACTCATCACTGTTAGCAGCTGGTTTAAAGCCAATAAAACGTCGAAATATATTCTTAGCATTTCTGTAGTAAACTTTAACGAGAAGTTTCTACACCTTTTTCACAGATTTTGTCAACGTACCGTGTGTTAATGATGTTGGAGCCCCATAGGTATCAAATTTTTACAAGCTCTCCTATCTTTAGAGACGTAAACAAAGAATGTGCCTTTTAGAAAATAATATTAATTTGTAACATTTACCAGCTACAAAATTCAAATAAGAGGAACTTGAGAGTTCAATTAGAAGTTAAGCAGTTGATTAGTTGACGACTGAACTCTTTTTTATTAGATTAAAAGGCATTTTGTGGGATATTATTTGCAGAACATGGTGCAAATCATATGATTAATCTATTCGTGTTTAATTATTTAGCAACATGACACATGGCCATCCATCCACCATTCATCGCTTAAGCACATATTGATTTCTTAAATTATTTTTTCTGCGTTTTACGCTTCTAGCAAATAGTAAAATTACATAGATAGACTTCATCGCCAGAGATCACATTTTCAATTCATATCATGTTAAGGTAGTTATAAATGTACATATAAGCATTTTTCTTTTTTACTGTCTACCCTAAACAGTATCAAAAATGGATCAAAATTTAAGTGTAATGCAATATTACGTACATTAAAGCCAATCTATGTTAACGTATCAATAAACATCTTGAAGCTGAGTAATAGTGGAGCTTCACTGTTTGTGATTAATTTTGCTTAGGGATTTACAACTTCGAAGTCCGCAGGTCCTCGCCAGTAGAGTACGTACTAATGTACACAATTAACTCGCCTCATGGTTGCGCAGTAAATATCAACTTTGCTGTTTGATGTTTTTAAGCATATGTTAAAGTACTTTATTAAAGTGGGTATTTTTTATCGATTCATCAATAAATAATTTTAAAAAATAACATATTTATTTAATGCACACATAGCTTAAAAAATGAACTAGATTTAAAAAGTCTTTTGAGATTTTATTTTTTTCTGAGATTCATCTAACTTAATGTAACGAAGCAGATATAATTTTAGTAACAATATAATTCGTACAAGTTACAGTTTTATTATTCGTTTATTATTAAAGTTACAAATGAATGAAATTATAACCATCCTATGTTCCTCTAAACCTGAATCAGTTATGGTTAGGGTCGCATAAAAGGCTCATTAAGAATAATGTTATTGCGGTTTTCCCTTTGTTTCGATTCCGTATTGTAGTAAGTCGATATTACCATTCTATTTGAGATTCCCTTACAGCTTAAACATAGATGTTAAGTTTGATGGACGTCGTTAAACCTTTTCATATCACGGTTATTGGCAGGATAAAGTATTTCTACGTTTAGTATTAAATTCACATCCTCTTAATGTATAGACTATATGGCGAAAGCTTATATCTTCGAGAAGAGGATCCACGAAAGATTCAAACAGTCATCAGGGATATCAAAACAAAAAGACAAATCTGAACTGTCATACGTGGATCATGACACATAACTCTGCCACCCCAGCATTATCAGCAGTATCCAACCTTAGCTTAAGACAACACAGATTTGTATATTAATGACGTCATTAAACGTGCGACGGCCGACATGAGCCAGTGCGTCAGTAATACCACCTCTACACTGTTAATACCTTATTGATCAACAATCGCTAAAGCTGATACCACCACTGGCATGAAAAAGTTTTACTATAAGTATTCTATACTATATTTTATATTGTTTTGTAAATGAATACCAAAAATAAACACTATTGTTAAGGAACAATATGCACTTTCTTGCAATGTGATACATCAACTGTCTGTCGCGGACGTCGCAGCTGCAATACATCATACGCCATAAGCTATGCTTTTTCAATAACTCTTTAAGAGGAACAATGGACTTTACTTATTATATTTTAGGTGCAGTATATTCTCAACAAACTTTTCTACGGAGCTGTTCAAGTACTGAGTTCGTTAACTTGGAAATACTGTTCATCATTCATAATTATGGTAGGGACAGTCATGTTGGATGACAGACGACCTCATAATAAATTATACTTGCAACAAAAATAATATAACAGTGATACTGAAACTATTAATCCAAAGATTATAAAACGATTGTTTTTGGATAGTTATGGCTGTTAATAAATAGCCTAAATAACATTTTTTTTTATTTTCTTATCAAAATACTTATTATAATCTTTGAACGTTTTCAACAAAAACAAAACCCACTTCAAATTTGCATATAAATTCCCTGTTTTAGGGATAAAAATAGAAGAAAGCTTCAATATTGGTTGCGATGTTTATATTAACAATAACAACTTTTTTAGTAATTAGTATAATAATAGTTTTATTTATAATCATTTATAGTCATACTACATCTCATTACAAAAGCTTGTCTTAAATCTACCAATATGTCAGTTTTCGGTATATCTTCGAAACCCAAGACCCAGTGATATTAAAATTTAAATGGGACCCGCTAGCGAATGCCCTCTTTCCAACAAAACAAACATTATTGAAATCGGTTCGTAAATGATTGACTATTGTGGTAACAAACATAAAAAGTACAAACTAATTGAGAACCCTACTCCGTTTTTGAAATGGCTTTAAAAGAAAAATTTCCAGATACAAAAGCAAATTTAAGCAGAAAAAAATATCATTAAAATTCAAGCATGCTTCTTTAAAGTTCAAAGTAATACTTACGATAAAGAAGCATACTATACGACCATATCATTCTTGAATTATGTCGGCATGCTAGTTTTCGTATTATGGCGTATCAGCCCGACTAGAGAAATGCTCCGATATGAGAGCACTTTGTACGTACTTCGGATCTTCGCTGGTCTTCGGCTTATATGTCCGGAACAAAACTAGACATACATAGCTCGTAATACCAGTATTCAGCGATAATTATTCGTATACTTTCAGCTCGGACTATCTATCGGATACAAGCATATTATGATTAGTTAAAGCAAATAAAAGGAATTTTAAATACATTATTGCTGATACGTAGACATTCTTATATGCTATGTGTATGTGCAGCTTAACCATAGTTCAATTTCATTCCCAATATTATTAGATTTAGTGATTGGTAATATTACTCGAATGCGTATAGACGCATTCGAGTAATATTAGCTATTAATATATAGATCAGTGATTCCCAAAATGGTCTATATCGACCCCTAGGGGTCTATGACAAACGGCAAGGGGTCTACGTCAGCGAAAAAAAATTTGGGGGTCCATGAAATGAAAATGCGGGTCCATGATAGTGGATCTCAACACATACACTGATAGTACTTATTTACTTACATCATACTATCTTATAATATCAAAACATATACATTATTTATAAAAGTACCTATGAAGTAAAAAATTTATTATATATGTTTATAAAATTGTGTAAGTTGTAGGATGTTGGTATTCGCTTTGTGGTCGCAATACATT
>DWLR01000115.1:0-36785 GCA_018246295.1 Papilio alexanor hazarajatica | reverse complement strand
CTACCTATGAGATGGCAAAAGTGCATAGATAACAACGGTGCATACTTTGATTAATGAAATATATTTTACAAAAAAAATGACTTTATATTCGTCCCGTACAAAACGCCAATTTCATATGTAAGGACCTAATATTTGATGCTAGAAAATATAATGGCCTTAAGTGAGATATCGTATATATTTTCTCGCCTCATTTAATTTTGTAAACTTTCTTAAATAAAGTACACCTGTAATTCTTCTAGTTGTAGTCACATTTACTCCTTGCGTTCTTAAAATGTTTTAAAAAGTAAATAACGTTACACTTGAGATATAAATATCCCAGTTAATTGGTGTCCAATTGAATGACCAAGTGACCGGACCTCACGCAAGCTTTTGCACCGTCACCGTCTATCACAAAGCGATCGCCGAATCGATTCACCCGAGCTAAATAATCGAATAATGACCGAATTATTCGATTAATAACCGAAGGTATTCGATTGTTCTTAGCGCTTCACAGTGGGTGGGCGATTGCACTCCTAGATTATACTAACTGGATCCGTAAATGTTTCGCGTTTTATAAAGAATTAGAGGGACTATTTGTTCTTTTATTGTTTTTAGCAGTAGACATCAAAGAAGTGTGATAGATGTAGGTTTTATACTGAAATACGTAGGGCAGGAACCTACGTTATGCCGTATACACCCACTGTGTAATAAGGCGAGTCTTAAGGCTTGAAACAGGTCCCCCTAAGTCATATCTGTACACATAGCCTAATCCACGTTTTTATCCTTACTACTCCTACTTACAAATAGAAAAGAGCAGATAGATGAAAAATACTTGTGTTCAATATTTTTACACGATATGTAATTTCTTTTTAATGCCTTCCGTGGTTGGTCTCAGCAACCATTTTCCGTCATCTTTCAGATGTCACTGTTTTAGTTTTATCGGCAGTTTCATTTACATTTTCCAATTTACTCTACAACCTTTTTAATCTATGATTTTGAGCATTGACGGAATAGCATTTGACAATTGAGTGATAGAAAACAAAAATGTTTTTAAACGTTATATTATCAGACCTAAAATAAATAGAAGAATGAGCGGCATTATAACAAAAGTATGTAGATTGCCAGTTCAGTTTCCTTTACTGCGTGGCATGGTCTCGTATGCGATTATATGGCCCACTTGCAGCGTGGTCCAGGAGTATTTGGAACATGGAACAAGTTTAGAAAACGCGGACCGAAGTAGGGCGGCGAGGTACGGTATATTTGGAACATTCTTCATGGCTCCAGTGTTTTATAACTGGATGAAATACACCAGTAGATTCTTTACGAGGAAAACCTTAATCACGGCTATCACTAGAGCGGTAGTAGAACAGGTTTCGTATTCTCCCTTAGCTATGGCTTACTTCTTCTTTGGTATGAGTGCGTTGGAGGGAAAATCCTTCGATGAATGCGTGGAAGAAGTTAAAGAAAAGTTCTGGCCTACTTACAAGATAGGCGCCCTCTTTTGGCCGACGGCTCAAACGATTAACTTCTATTTTATATCGGAGAAGAATCGTATTGTTTTTGTAAGCGCTGCTAGTTTCGTTTGGACGGTGTACCTCGCGCACATGAAGTCTAGAAATAAAATTAATGAACCTGAAGTGCTCAGTAAAATTAATTTGGTGAAGGAAAATTGATGATAAGTATTTACGCCATGGTACTGTAAAAGTTTTATTAAGATTTTATGTTGTTTTTTTTTTTATTTAAAATCAAGTTGAATATAATTTTTTTTTTTATTTTAACAGACCCTAGTACAAAATACTCGTAAACAAAAATCAAATAAACTTTCACAGCGTAATAAAATAAACACGGAAGAGAAATGAAAAAGTAAACAAGCTGAATAATGTGTAGCTTTGGTAGATAAAATAGCTCCTCCCCGCCTGTGAACGCCAAATCATACTGCATTTTTCGTCCGCGACTAGGCATGCATATGAACAGCTTGGTACGAATAAAAGTTATAGTAATAAAAGTAATAGCAAAAAAAAAAACATAATCTGCGTTACGCTCGCTTAGTTGGCGGCTAATAATCCGTTTGGGTTGAATACGCCACACTCTTACCAAGTCTCCCACAAATAGCTAGTTGAAAGGCTGAGCTCATGTTGCATAACATCATTTACTTTCATACGTTCATCGATACAAATAAAGTTGATTAAATCAACGTCTAACGTATAGGTTCGCGAGGCGTCTTCGAGCGTTTCTAATGACAGCATTCAACATAAATTACACAAAAAAGGCCCCCGGCGTTGCTTGCCGCATTCTTCATATTTCTTACATACAAAAAAATAACACACAAAGAGTTATGAGCATTAGAATTAATAATGTGAATGAATTTTTATGAGAGAATGTTTTTATCGGGGTCATTAATCATGTTTTGTCAACGAAGTGCGGAGGTCGCGGGTTATTGATTTTTTTTTGGAAAATGCATGTTTGCGCCTTTATGGAACGTACTGTGTAGTTTTATTTAAATGTCCTAAAACTTTAAGTAGTAGAGGGTTGTTTTTCCGCAACTCCATGGCTTGCGCGTGTTTTCCGCGTGGGCAAGACAATGGATTACTACAACCAGGCTAACTCCCCATTCCCAGTAACCCTTTGATGTCGCTGGCCAACTCTGGGAGCGTTCCCGAGATGCCGAGATAATAAGTACTGTTTGCTGAAACTGCCAGACAGCACAGCAAGACGTGAGACTAAAATTAAAACTCCTAGTAGATTAGTTCGACTGGGCAAGTACGGTGACTTCTCAGAATAAGTATCATGAAGATATCGAGTATCACAGAGCAGGGGTTGGCAACCTTTTTTGGCTCAATCAAAATGAGAATATTAAATAGATGTTTGGGACAGAGTTATTCTTCGTATATAATGAAATAGTATTTATACTAAATGTTGCATTTCGCTGGGTTGCGTGCGTGTGTGTGTGTGTTTATTTTATTTTATGTGTATTTCCGTTTTACTTGTGATGAAACATTGAGACAGATTATAAATTAAGTTGTAATTTATTCAGCATTATAAGTGAAGACTTAAGACGGTATTTAAGTTTCGTTAACTTGATATCAACTTGATTGACAGAACATAAGTGAGAGAACTGGGTATGGTCAAATTCGCGGTATTGTGTGCTATAATTTTTGACCATAATTCATATTAATTGTGTCAAAATATGAGTATATTCAACGAAAAATATAATTTTGACTACGTAATGCATAACAAGATATTTTGCTTTATAAGTTAAATGTCTTTTTTAATGTTTATATTAAGAACAGACGTAAATACAGTTACATAATACTAGACGTTAGCAATAAAAACGTTAATAAGATTACTACAAACATGTAGGAAAGGCTTCCATCCTTCAGAACTTTCTTTTTATAAATTAAATATATTTGTTTTTAAATGGCAACGTCTTACAATAAGGCAAATATAGTATTACCTTATTATTAAGTAAAGAGATTTTATTCCATTATTCTTTTACATTGCTATTTGTTGTTTGATGATTGTGGACAGATGGCGCACCATACTATATTAAGTGGTTAGATTTAAAACGGTAGGTTTTTGTAGGAGTTAGAAGCGAGGACGTTCCTCCTACCGCCGCCATATTTCGATGTCCAGGTCCAAATTGGCCCGTGAAAAAACACATAACGATTAATTAGTGCGATAATATGTTGTATGGCGAGTTGGCTACCGTCCGCGTTTTGAAGTTTGGGCACAAAAGCGCCGAAACAGGTCCTTTTTCACTTAACGATCGCGCGTTCGCATCGTTCGTTACCAAAAAAATCGCTAAAAAACCTCTCATATACCTGATGTCTGCGCGGTATCTACATAGAGTTGTATTACAATTATATTAAGAATTTTTTCAAACAAATATTTGAGCTGCGGCTGGTGTGAGGGTCGGCTCGACCAGCAGTTAGCTTATGTAAAGACATAAGTATGTAAGGCTTATGTAATCAAAGGATTAAGTTTTATTTTTGTTTGAGAGAACGCATCCGTTCCTTTTCTTTTTTTCCTTTTACACTTCCTCAGCTCCTACTAGCTAGCAAGGTATGCGCCGCTTTTGAAATTGTTTTACATATGATAGATGTAGTTCTTTGTTCTCCTATAAAACAACTCATAATTAGAGTATTGTCAGAGATCATAGATTTTTATCGCTTCCTCCACAGTTAGAAACTAAAACCAGGGGACGAGGCGTGACATAAAGCTACCTTTGCCAACCTATATGCTATAAAATCGATAGTTTTATAAATCCTTTTTTATAATTTATAAGAATATATATGTACGAGACCTTATGAGCCTTAAGTCCAGCAGTAGACGACCATAGGCTGAATAATAAGAAGAATATTATGTACGTATACTAACAGCTCTATATAAATACATAAATGAACTATTTCACGCTACAGGATAGGACTATATTTTGTTAAAAGATAACATTGACCAGAATCACAAGACGTTATAAAGTGTGCGTTTTTTTCTGTCCCGGGGACGAACAAATGTACAAAAAGACCTTTCCTCACCTGCTGTGTCACATTATTTATTGTTATTTGCTATTAAAAAAAACGGTCGACGCTTGATCTCAGCCTGGGGAGCCTGAGTAATGGATTCGATTCTTGACGTTTTGTAATTACCGTGAAATATGATTTTCCACGCTTTTTGGCAATCAAAAGAATTTTCAAGAGTTTTTGATACAACTCACATGATAAACTTGGGTAGCCCGTGCATTTAAAGAATACGACTTCCAAAAAGTTTCCTAGCTTTTTTAGATGTAGTCTTAGCAACAAAGCTCGAAAATCTGAGAGTTAGCCAGATTCCGAACGAAAGCAAAAAAAAAAATAATAATATTAAAGCCGAAACCAGATAATCTCTTATAATTAACCTCAGCTACTGAACGAGTAATAGTCTCAATTTACTTATTTTAATGCTGCAAAGTAAATAATTTGATTGCATTAATTTTAGGGACTTTGAACGACACTCGGGTAAGAGGTTTTAATGGCACAATTAGCGGCTAAGAGAGGAATAATACGATCAAATTAAGACGGCGTAAAGACAATATCCGAACGACTTTACCACGAAATGATAATTACAACACAACTGTACACGCTATGGGCAATAAAAGACCAAAATGGGCACCCGGGGGCAACAATACCGCTTGTTTTATGATCAATTTACTAAATTCAAAGTTTAAAATCCGGCTCAAGATGCAATTCTTAATATAAACATACGGCCATTATAAAGTTTACGATGTTAAGGCGACTACACATTCGCCGATTGAATTCAGATTTAAAATATTTGGAGCATGGTGTCTATTATACTAGCTGGTACTATTATATTTTATAATATGTAATATGTGTAAGTAATCATACAAAATTGACATGACTGTGGCTCACACACAATAAGCATTGTGTAAACTCTATGTTTATACTGGTCAGTTGCACACAAACTACTGGCAAGTAAGAAATGTGTTAATTCAAAAGTTTTTCTTTTACATTCGACAATTTTGTTTTTCAGTACATTCGTTCTCAACGGCCACTCAAGCCGAAATGTTATTTCATGTTTTATTTCATTTGTTATTGTAAATTAATTAAAAATTTACAATCAAGAAAAATTGTTAAATTTTCCTTAACAATCATCCAATAGACTGCTGGACGTACGCCTTTTTCTTAAACAAAGATCTACCCCTTTCCTGGTGGACTGACAAAGCCTGACAGCTGTTGTTGCAAGAATGATTCGCCTCTACCAGGGAATAACGCGACCTTACAAATTATAGGTACGAATTGGCCAAAATAGACATTCCTTTTGAGAACATTTATCTAAATAAGAACTCAAACAATACATACATATTAGTTCTTATACAAGCTATGGGTTTGTTATATTTTTTAAAAAGCTACAAATAAACGAATTAATTTTGACCGTGATGTATTCTATTTGTTTGGGCACTTATCTATGCAATCCTATATTAAAGCCAACACTTAACAGTTATTTTTTTCAAAAGGTACCATGTTTATGATTTTATAATCTTTTATAAATAAATCTTGTTTTATAATCTTTAAAGATAATTAATAATTTTAGTGGTTAGATTGTAATCTCAATCTATGACGTCCAATTAAAACAACGTCGATAAAGTTATCTTTTGGTTACTACCTGACAGTTATCAGTATAGATTTTTTTTGCCACTAATATATCCTCCAATTTCCCTAATCGATAGAACACAAATCGAATGCAATCATATCAAGGGCGTCTCTATTAATTTGACAATCATATACTATTTTTATTTAGTCACAGATTGTTAAATCTGCAGTTCCTCTGGTGTTGCGGATGTCCACGGGCGTCGGTTCACTTAATTTTAAGCGACCCGAGGCTAGTTTGCCTCCCTTATTCTATAAAAATAAATAACAAAAAGGAAAATGTTCTTTTAACATTCTGCGCTAACCCAGCTTCCCAGCTTCTTCCAGATGAACCGATGACTTTTAATAGATAGGGAAACAGTTGTATATTTATGAGCTCCATTAGTTTAATATTATCATATTTACTCTATCTCTTAAAAGCGATTACGTCATAATAAAGCAAGAATGTGTAACCCTGGCAACTTATTCCAGTCCTTTGGCAAATACGCAATTAACGACAATTCAAATCACTTCGTGAATTAGGTATAACAACAACAAAAGTATGGAGACTAGACGCATACCTAATAGTCCGATGTTAAAATGGAGGGGGAATTAAAATGTGTATTAGTTATTTCTACACATAACATGATGATGTTTTTTATTTTATTTTTATTTTTAATGAAAATATTTCCAAATCTGTAAAACACCTTTGTCCAAAAGAAACAGCCAATCAATAGTCCAGATATTCTTCTAGATTCCTGGTGGTCCAAAACCAAATGCATTTAATGTTATAAATATAACTTAGTTGAAAAACTTTTCGTCTATTGTTTAAATCTTAACTCATTAAAAATGGACATAAACTTGTTAAATGCTAAAGTAACCAACTCAACTCACTCAGTAGTAAATACTTTATCAAAACCATATCAATTCCGGCATCACAGATCTTATCCGTTGGTATTTAGTGCTTCGCCTTAAGTTAAATTATAAATATTACTCACTCCTCTTGGAGCGGAGCAAAAGACACAGAAAGATGGTCGTATTTCAAAAATAAAAGTCAATATCTCAATTAGGGCTACGTATTGACAACTCAATCCAGAAAATACGTTTTTAATTGCCATTAAGATTGGTACAAGCATACTTGGGCACTTTTATGAATAAATAAACATATAATTCGTCCAATAAAATAAGTACTTTCTCGAGGACGTGGTTTTGTGCGAATCGTAAATTGTGTTGCCACAAGAACTTCACTACAACATAAATAACATATCGTACAGAATTTCAGCTCGCTTTTGTTTTTGTTAGTTTTTTTTTTTAAATTAACTACAACACTTTAAGTAAATTAGTAAAGAAAAGTACGAAATTTATAAAGCTACTTTAGAACTGGACATCATAAAATGGCGATATTATTAGAGCTTGCAGCAGAATTTGTGGCACGAATTATTTGACTCGAATCGAGAGTATTTCCAGAATACAGTAGGTATGTGGAGATTCGTATGCTAAATTTCGTCTAACGAGTGAAGTCCTGCAGTCTTCATCCCATCCTTCCTTGCGCTCTTATTAATTATCCACTCTCCCTAAGAAAAGTTTAATAGTTTATATAGGTATAGTAGGTACACTAGAATGAAAAAAGATAAAGTAAATAAATAAGTACTCACGCCCGTAACCCGGTGTGGTAGGCGGAGATTATGGATCCATCCATTCTCCATTTAGCGCGATCCGGGCACACCTCTCTCCACAGCCTATCTATAGTGTGTTACAAATCGAATTGATATTAAGTTCTTCTGGGTCGTCTCCTACCAACACTGCCACTCACTTTTGCAACATAAACTTGGTTTGTCGTTATCTCTTCAATCATTTCTTTAATATGTCCGAATAAAAAAAGAAATAATGATGATATTTTTCTTAATTCATTTACTCGATAACTAACTTTTGATTTCTGCTTTTTACGAGTGCGGTAAATCATAAAACGCAGTTCAGCAACGTCCCAATCTTCTTTTTTGTTTCTGTTCTAAACGTTCACAAAAACAGAAACTAAGAATTTTTAATTTTCAAATAGGTAGCCGGTTATCTTTCGGTAATCTCGTTCCCATAACAATAAAAACTAAAACATTAATTAAGATTTTCTTTTTTTTTAAGTGGGTGTTACCGGCCAGAGTTACCTGACAAATAACGTTATTGTGTACTGCCAAGAAATATTATGCCGATCCGAAAGAAAAAATTTAACAATTTTAAGCCTTAATGCTTAGTGATAATGATTAGGGAATTGAAATGAATAATAAAACATGTAACGTGCACAATTATTACTTTTCATCTATACCCTTGTTTCGGGGATGACGTAGGCTATAATTAAAAATAAAAATTATTGTGATTGCTTTTGGCAAATTGCAAATTGGTTTTAATAAATCATTTGTGAAATTAATTTGAAATGGATTTTAGGCAATGGCAACAAATTAACTTTTTGTTATCAAGAAGTTGTTATTTTGGAAGATTATACTGACTAATTTTGAAGGAATGCCAATTTCGGTGTTTCTATTTTTAAGCTAGGGTTTTACCTTGTTCGTTACACTATAAATATTTTATAATACAATTCAATGTTTCAGTGATAGTCGGTTAGCCAACCTTAGTCTACAGGTGAGGTAGATATTCAATATTTTATACATATTAGGAAATCTAACAGTGGCATTAAAGTTTACAGTACTATTTTCCCTCCATAAATCTTTCTCTACATCCTTTAAACATATTTACCGATCTTTAACCACATCAGTGACAGGAGTCCGGCACGCATCACTACATCCTTGACGTCATTAGCGCGCGCGTTAATTGTCACTGTCACGTGTCACCGCGCTGTCAGTCAGCGGTCAAACACGACCATAAACAAAGAAGTTAAATTTTACGCGTGTCGTTTTTCCGTTTAACGGCTCTACATCTAACGATTAGGTGACGACGGGCCGCCTCGTTTACGAAAACTGTTTCTAATCGTTATAACTGTAATGAAAACTAATACGATCATAAAATGTCGTTGATTCGTTTCAAGAGATAGTGCCTGATATACGAATATACGGTTCTCCGACGGTAACTCCTGTCACCCATAGACAAGTTGACTTTCATATCATATTTATAGCTTAGTTGAAATGATAAAAAAAAAATCGAATCGAAATGCACATATGAGCCGTTCAGTGCACACAATGATTAACTCCATAAAACAAAAAGTTGAGAAATGCGATAAAATAACATATATTGTTTTTTAAAATACCCTTTTTTAAATAAATAAATTAATTCATTAAAAAATTTATATGCCTAGTGGAGTTAATCGATTTAGCAACTGAAAAAAGTAATAAAGTTAAATTCAGTCTTCAATTTTTTTATTTTCTTATTACAGAAAAAGTTTTAAATATATAATAACTGTATATTTTATTACAGATTTTCCATAAAAATGAATGCGGAAAATTTTGTTATAATATATTATTTGTAATTAATTCATCGGCAATATAAATAACGGACATACGAACGGACCGATTCACGCGGTTGTAAGATGTTTGCATTTAACGCCGCAGGTCGTGGGTTCGATTCCCGCCCAGGAAAACATTTGTGTGCATGAACATGTCGTTTGCCTGACCAAAGTTTGTTTGAAGACCACCGGAAGACGGGTAGCAGCGTCCATTTCTTAGTACGGTGGAACATATTGCGATCGCCAAGCCGCTTGCCAAGCATTGCGATCATGGCCCATTTCTATGGCACATTATAATATTGAAAAGACTAAAAAAATATGTATTCCATGTAATATGCGTTACTATACTTTATTCTTAATTAATTTGACTTCAGAAATACTTAATCTAGACTGTGATTGAGTAACTTATTTTACTTTAATTCTGGTAAGACGCCACTAAAAAAAATTCCGTTATCATTCGGCGCTTGCCTATGCATTTGTGTTGCGCTATTGGAACGATTTACATTACAGTATGGAGTTAATCAAAATGGCTTCTGAAATAAATTGTTTATTAGTCAGTGGCAAAAAAAATTGCCATCTCATGGTGGTAATGTTTATTATTCCGGAAAGTTATTATAAATATTGGGTCCTTACATACGAAATTAGCGTTTTGTCGTACTGACCACTTTGATCTGAAATATATCATCTTTGGTTAAGAATTCCAAATTCAACTTTATAAATTCATTTAGCTGGTACATTTGAGTTTTGAACACAGTCGTTCATTTGTTTTTACCTCATTACTTTTTTCTTTGGTGTCGCTTATTACCGCATAATGGAAAACATGAAATATCGGTATATTTACGAGTTCTACCGTGGCACCAGTGCTGCAGAAACAGCTCGAAGGATTAATGATGTGTACGGCGCTGGTGTCGCAAAAGAAAGAAAGGTACGTTTTAGGTTTCAACGTTTTCATTCTGGAAATTTTGACCTTCAGAACCAACCCCGTGGACGGCCGGAGACCAAAGTGGAAAATGAAAAATATTATAGGCTATTGTGGAAGCGGATCCATCACAAAGCATTTCAGAGATAGCTGCAGGCTTCGGGGTAAGTGATAAAATGGTATTAACCCACTTGAAGCAAATCGGGAAGTAAAAAATCTTGAACGATGGGTATCTCCTGAATTGAGTGAATCGAACTTGAAAACACGCGTCGACTGCTGTGTTACTTTGCTCAACCGACACAGTAATGAAGGGATTTTAAATCGAATCATTACTTGTGATGAAAGGTGGATACTGTACGATAATCGGAAGCGCTCGTCGCAATGGCTGAACCCTGGAGACCCAGCTAAATCCTGCCCTATACGAAAATTTTCTCAGAAAAAGTTACTTGTGAGTGTTTGGTGGACTAGCGCCGGTGTCGTTCACAATACAGCTTTCTAAAATCTGGCCAAACGCTTACAGCAGATATCTATTGTCAGCAACTGCAAACCATAAAGGAAGAACTAGCTGCTAAACAACCGAGATTAGTCAATCGCTATAGACAACGCAAGACCACACACTGCACAACAATCAACCACTAAGTTAGATGAGTTACAATTGGAATGTCTGCGACATCCACCATACTCCCCGGATCTTGCTCTAACAGATTACCATTTTTTCCGGAATTTGGACAACTTCTTACAAGGAAAAAAATTCAACTCCGATGTAGCAGTTCAAATCGCCTTCAAAGAGTTTATTGATTCTCGCGCCCATGGTTTTTTTTTAGTAAAGGGAGCAATGAACTACCTATGAGATGGCAAAAGTGCATAGATAACAACCGTGCATACTTTGATTAATGAAATATATTTTACAAAAAAAAATGACTTTATATTCCTCCCGTACAAAAAGCCAATTTCATATGTAAGGACCTAATATAAAAAGTTATCACTATACCAAGTGCTTTGACACTTAAGTTAAAGATTTTTCAAAAAATGGTGTTAATTGATGTGTGCACTGAACGGCTTATATGTCGTTATTATCTATACTAGATTTGATCAGACGCGAAGAAACATTTCAGATTGTTCTTGAATAGCTTTAATAATTTAATAACGCTGTCTCACACCGTTTATTTCTGTAATATTTTAAATTATCTTCTAGGAATCGATTTAAATTAGCGATGTTATGTAGCTTTGATTGATTAAATAATTAATTTTTAAAAAATCTTTAAATTTTTTACAAGAAAATAACTGCCATTTTTGTATAATCTTGACGACATGTTTGGATAAAAATGTCGGCTTTGGAATCTTTTTAAATACCTTATGATTAGCATTATTAACGAAGTATCCAAAAATACCTATTAAATATTACTACTAAATAATCGTTATAGGTACGATTTTTACATTTATGATTTCATGTAACATGTCAATCTTTAAGCTAGTAAAGTAAATTAATATGAATTTACTTATATATTAAACATACTATAGCTACGAAAATATTACCAATAACCATTTACATATTATATTTTGTGTATTACTTATTCACGAATGTTAACGCTAATGGTACAACCCTAGCCGGGTAAATGAGATAAAACATTCATATATAAAAAAAATTTACACATTTAAATCTTGGCAACATTTGACAGATTCATCTTTATGGGTCTTTTCATTACTCTCAAACGTTCTAAAGACAAAAGCTCAAATGTTAATGATCAACGGATCTGTATTTAGAGGAAACGATACATCTAGTAGTATGCTAACTTTAGAACAAAGCGTAGCAGTGCTGAGTGCCGGCGCCCCACTCGCTCGCTTTTTGTCAAAACGGATGGATATATTTAAGCCGTTTCACTAATGCTGTTAGCGCGCCTTAATAGATGTCATAGGCTGGGCTTACATGCAGACGAAAAACTGTTAAAAACCTATATTAAATAGTTTGGTAGCATTCACTTCCAGACTAGGTCTTTTTTATTTTAATTTTATTTTATAACTGACAGTGAATATAACCAGCAATAATTTTGTACAAAACTTACCGAAATTCGGTAGAAAATAGCATCGGATTTTAAATATGTTTCAAAAATTCCACAATGCACATTGCACTGCAGAGAGCCTATTGCCAAACAAACAATCCAACTAACCTGTAAAATATTTGTGATATTAACCCTTAGCGAATTAATGCCGTTATGCCCGTGACATTATAAATACTCTACATTTTCACTTCATCCTTTGGTATGAACATATCTATTCATTAAACACATAATTACTAAGTTTCAGTAAAATTCCAGTAAAGCGTTATTAATTATGCACTTTTTTTCGCTCTGGAAATAAAGCACTTGATTTCTTAAAAAAATCCGTCGATCATTCATCTAGCGTAGCGTCGGTCATAGTTCTAAAAAATGCTCTCGTTTGTTCAGGGTTAAATTCTTTATTGAATTTACTTTGGTTTGGAATGGAATCTTGCACTATTAGTTTGGTAATTTTAACGGAGTAGTTAATGATGGCAAAAATGATAGGTATGTTATTTTGATACATACTTTTACGTTATATTCATTTTAAGTGCATGTAAACCAACCATTATGCACTCACGCTTGTGCCGAATAGCTAGAAAAACTCACGAAATAAATTGTATTAAAACACTATATAAAAAGCGGCGTTCTTAAGACTAGCGATAATTGCCCAGCCGGTGGCGGAAACCGCCCGATTAGTGGCTCTTAGGAGGGCTTAATGGCTTTTGAATAATTAACACTCGGGATTGAGACGTTTCGGCGCAGGCGGGTTAATCGATTTACATGTCAATTGTAAATCGATTTCACGTACTTTCAATTCGATCAGAAATTATTTAGATTACGCCTTCTTTTGAGGTTTTATTCGTTTTATTTGTTTCAATATATTATTATTAATTAACAATTATTTTTGTGTAAGTCATTAAATTGAGTAATTTATACTATTTTAGACGGAATTCGGCTTTTAAGACTTCCATTTTAACACTGATAAAGTCATGTAGTTGACTGACTGGTTGGCGTAGTGGCAAGACACTTGCCTTTCGCGCCGCAGGTCGTGGGTTCGATTCCCACCAAAGACAAACATTTGTGTGCATAAACATGTTTGTTTGTCTTGAATCTGGATGTAAAGACCACCGAAGGACGGAACGCAGCGTCCTTTTCTTAGTACGGTGGAACATACTGCGATCGCCAACCCGCCTACCAAGCGTGGCGATTATGCCACATTTCCCCCCAAAGATGCGATCAATGGCGGAGGCTTACGTCCAGTAGTGGACGATCATAGACTGAGATGGATGGATGGCTTTCCATCCAACCATAATTGCCATACATGACTTTTCATGTAGTGGCAATTATTAGTCTTTACTATTTAAACTGCCATTTGTATTTATCGGCTCGACTATGGTACAAGGATATCATAAAATAGATACTAGTCGGGTGAGAAACAATTTCGTAGGCTCAATTATTTTATTTTATATTGTCTTTTTATAGTATATTTAATCTTAGTAACTACTCTATACAAAACTCTAGTTGTTTACTGATTGCTTCCTAAAATTTGTTATCTTAATTAACTATTTATTAAAAAATTTAAAACGGTCAGACAATCTCAGTGTTAATGTAATTATAATATTTGAGCAATACCTAATTGTAAAGTGTAAGTCGTAACTGTTTTCCTTAGTCGGTGGCTCTCTAACGAGCTTTGTTAGGGCGAGGGTGGCGAAGGGGTTTCGGGGTGCACAGAGGAGAGCGGGGTGGGGTGGCATCACGAGGCAGTTAGTACCGGCTGATGTCTCAATACCTCCTAGTAAGCGAGCCTATTATTTCAGTCCCACACGATGTGCTTTGAACTGGCTTTGTACTATGGAGATGGTTGCTTTAAGTTAATGATCCAGTAGATAGTTTAATTATACTATTGGCGCGCGAATCTATGTGTGTAACTCTTTTGAATTACGGTAAATGAGTGTTAAAACGCTCCGACCCACAAAGAGCAACGCGCCAAGTTAACTTGAACTATCTACAAATGTTTAATTCGCCCCATACTGTATCAAAATCGTAACTGATTGTTGATATGTATTTAGATATTCGAAAAACATCATACTCCTTCGTTCAATTAAAATTCCACAGACTATGGCAAGTGATTATACATTCTCGGAACATACGCCGGCTTGCCATTTATAACTAAGATATTAATTTATTACCAATTATAATCGTACAAGTCAATAATTGCCGTAGTACTTGTTTAATTGCGATCTGGTTTTGTAATTTGAAATTATTATTGCCGTTTATACAAGCACCTATGCAAGCTCGGGGCTCGAAAGATCGGGTTTTATCATTAGCCACGCTTTTCCGTAGATAGAGTTGTTTATAAATTAATAAAAGTGTCATAAAGTTATGTCATATAGGTATATTTTTAGCAACTTGTTTATTATTCCAATTCTCTACCTATTCTTTACAGGTAAAAGTCGGGAGTCTTTTTTATGACACAAGGTGTCAAATAAAGCGAAGTGTCGTTTGTTATTGTAGATTGTATTTCGAGTTTCATATAATTGAAACTCTCCCTAACATCCAGTAGAATTATAATATTTTTCGTTTTTGGAAAATACATTTTCTCTAAATCCCTTTCCATACAATACAACCGTCTGCTATTTGGACACTACAAAACCGTGGTGCACCAAACTGTGCAGTTGCTTTTCATGCAAACCTATATTTATGTCGAAACAATGTATAATCTCTCCATTGTTACTTCATTCGAAATTTAACAGTACGACAAATGGAATAAGTTTTAGTTTCCCTTGCTGTATATAATTTTCTTTAGCTTATTGCAGAATATGTTTGCAGATCTTCAAAATTTAAAATTCATCTTTATATAGTTGCATCAAGGTCTATGTTCGCGTATAGTTGTACAAGACGAAGGACTTTTCGTATATAGTTTAGCGATTTAGAGATTGTAAATTGAGTTCCTATTAAATCGACTTAACAATTTTGTTATATAAAGCTAATTTGTATTGTAACGGAAAGAAGATACGGTTTAGATTTGATTGTTTGTATTGTCTCTGAAAGGCGCAGGAGAGGTTAATTCGGAAACTAGCTGGTGTGAGGTAACGTGAATCGCTGGAAAGTAGCGCTATTTGCTACCGTATCGCGCACCATCGCCAAACCAGGGGTACGCAACTCTTGGCACGGCATATGTAACAAATAAATTAATAAATACATTTCAATCTATCCGCAGTTAGAGTAACATCATTATTAGTATTTTATTTTTTTATTTTCTTTATACCTTTTTCTTTTTCTTCTATTATTATTATTCTTTTCTTAATTATTTCTATTGATGAGAAGCTAGATATGGCTATTTTATAATATATCACTTTTAGTTGTTTCATCTAGGTAGATGTCAAATTAAGCTAAGCTTGGTTTTACAATACTTCTAAAAATTAGTAGTAGTTAATTTAAAATAAAATTAGTAATTCCGAATCGAATGATACCTCCCTGTTCAAATTGGTCTCGCCGCTTAGGCTACAGGAGGTCACAATGGAAACATTGAAAAAAAAAAAAGTTACCCTCCCTTCTACCGGCGATAAGTAGTACGTTTCACTAGCTAACTTTAACAAAAGTGATATGGTTATAAAATTTGCTTTTGTATATGTATAATTTACGGTGTATAATAATTTTATATTAAAAGTAGGCAAAGGAGCAGGTCTTTATCTCATGTATGTTAGCACCATTGTCAATAAACATCCAAATCAGAGGACCTAAAAGTGCTGTTGGCTCGTGACAACATTAATATAGATTCTTTTTTTACTTTTTAATGAATTAATATAATCTTTATTCAATGAAAAATAGTACATATTATTTAATTTACATTCAATCATGTACGCTTTCACGTTGACAAGTGATTAAAAGATCCAATTAAAACGGTCATTAAATTAATGTCGAGGGTCATAAATAAATTATACACACCGACTGTCATTGCCGTTTGTTTTACATCGAGTTAATAATTAAAAATATCCGGTACGAATTAAAGTGAAATCATGTTCGATATAAATTTATTACTTCTTTATAACCTATAAAACATTTAACGCTAATGCGCAACCATTTTTATATCATAGATAACTTACGATTTCTTTTATGCCGCGAAACCATTAAATATTTTGTATAATCTGTCGGTAAAACTTTTATCGTTTTGATGTTTTAGCGGGAATTCTAAACGTTTTGTAGTGCTTATGTTTCTTTACGTTACTTTTTTAACTGAAACCATCAACTAACATTATACTGTAGAGGAATATTTATAATAGAATATACTAGAGAATTGACAGCGGAGTTTAAAACAATATGCTCTCACTACAGTTGTAACAATATCTACTAGTCAATAGTTTTAGCGCTAAGTTATTTTTATGACAGAAAGAAATTCAAACGATGCAACTGGAAATGCTACACATAGAATTTTACAAAAGCCAGAACTAAAAGTTGCGGAAAGTACCTAGAATAGGGAAAGTTGGGAAGCATTTAATTCATTGACAGTTTATCACACATCATTCTTTGACAGTTTATCAGATAAAAGAAAATTACTGTAATAGTAAATACATTTATAATATGCGAGTACGCTATTGTTTCCCAAGACCCTGGCCTATTAATTTTACAACTTCTGTTGTTTCGGACCTGTTGTACCTTTGTTACATTTTTTTTTGGAATTTTGATTTAAATCTAGAGCATAAAAGAATATGTGCAAGCTCAGTCTTGTTTTGGACCATGCCGTTACTTTCCTATAATGTCATGAATATTTTTCCGGCTGATAATGAGCGAAGGTAATGATGGTTAGCTAATTTCTACTAAATGGTGCCGAAAAGAATTTTGCGAAATTTAAATAAAGTCCTGAATGTTGCCGACCTCTGCAGGGCGCATATGACGTCACATCTGCCGCTTCACATCCGTCCAATCAGGGGCATTATATGTTAATAGCCTATTAGAATATACTCTGTGAGACTCCTTCGCGCCGCGGCTTGCACCATTCTATCTCAAACACAATAATAACCGGCTAAACTTGACCCTCTGTTTACCCTGTACCACATACATTTGATAGCGTCAGTGTCTTTGGTTATGAGAATGTAACATCAAATTTGTTATTGCATATCGTTTGTTTGATAATTGCTTTTATTTCAAGGACTTAAAGACTATAATGGATGTAAATGTGTTGTGGCATGTTTCGCACGGTGGCTTGTTAGGAGAGGTATACATTGTTTTTGTTGTGATTTCTTGTTACTTGGTGCTTTGTGCTCGTTACCTATTGACTTCGTGTTTTAGTGGGTGGGTGTTTAAGAAGATATAAAAAGATATTAAATATACGTGTACATTATTCGAAAATCATTATTAACGACTGACCGGTTGGTTCAGTGGTAAGATACTTGCCATTCACGCCAGAGGACGTGGGTTCGATTCCCATACAGGACAAACATTTGCGTGGGTGAACTTGTCTACTAAGCGCGGCGTGGCATGTTTCCCCCCAATGATACGATCCATGGGGGAGGCCTAAGTCCTGCAATGGACTATCGTAGGCTGAGCTGGTGGAGGTGGATTATTAAAATACTAATATTATTTTGCAAAATATTTTTCACACATTAGATAATAGATACAGATAATATGTATGTCTCTGTTTGTAAAAATTAATATTTTAAAGAAACTCTGTAAAATGATGTTTGGTAAATGTTTATAAGTAATAGTTATTCTTTCAATCCCTTTGCCCATTTTCCACGTTTAAGTGGGGTGGACACAATACGTTTCCTTCTTCCACGTCCTTCTATCAGTCGTCAGTAATCACTCCTTTCTTGCCCATGTCATCTTTTACACAGTCCAACCATCTTTTCTTAGGCCAAACTCTACCAACATAAGTATTTGTATTCTTTTATAATAGATGGTACACTCCTGCAAAGCGTTCCTTCCCACCCTTTCCTTATTAGAAAAGGGTGGGAAGGGGAAAAGGACTAAAATCAAGCCTCCGGCACCTCACTCCTCAGACAAAATGCAGAGTAAATGTACTTAACGCCTGTTTTCTATGAGATCGTGGTATCTCATCGGTCGAGCGGGCCATTCGTGCAACAGATGTTGTTGCGGACTCTGCCACTGTTAAAAAAGAATTAGTTATTATTTAATATGAAATAATTTCTACATACAAATTATTATAAGTAATATTTAAACACAGAAATCTGATTCTTTTTATGTCATAACACCAACTCAACTGTAATTTGAGATTTTTTCGCTACCAAATTTAAAAATCAGTAGTTTGTTTCTTCCTGCATTTCGAGTTTTTGAAGCGATGAAATCGTCTTTTATCATAAATTGAAAACAAAATAAAAATAAAACACCATGATCGTCGAGTTCCTAAAACATGGAACAGAGCTCGCGCGGCGTCTTTGCTCCGTCGACTGATAAGATCTCTTTCATAATGTTTCAATTAACCAGTAGCCAGTATTTATAGGGGACACGGCCGGCGGCGGACGATTCATTTACCTGCATTCTACTGCACGAATTAAGAAAAAATGCATAAGGATACACCGATTTTATATCGAGCCGCTAAACACCCGCGCCAGACTTTATTGGATTTAAAACGGGAATTCCCGAAATTTTCTTATCTATTAATTAATGACGACGAACTCAGATGAGATAGTGAAAACTTTTTTGTATTTCTTAAATAAAAAAAATTGTCTTAGGTTATAATAATTTTTATCAAAGAAAAATTTCTTAGTTGTGTTTGACATGATACTTCAAATTGGCAATGATTCGTTCAATTCACAATTTAGGACAATTTATAATATGCCTAGTCCGATTATGAACTAACGAAGTTAACAATCGGTAGGTGACATATACATATCAATCCAACAGAGATAATATTTTATATATATTAGGTACTGTAATAAGACGTCACAATGATGTCCTATGGCAATAAGTTCGGAAACTCCGTATATGTACATATGTGTGGACGATATAAATTTTTACACTACTTTCGTTTGACTTTTTTACAAACTAACTAACGTGCTAATTTCGTTCAACAATCAAAGGTTAAAACGGCAAACATGAAAATTATACTCCGTGGACTTTTTAAAACGTAGCATTTGCTTTTGTCTGATCGTATTATACAAACCCAATTAGGTGAGTTCCATTGCCTTTCGGCTGCTCCTTAAAAAAAAAACAACAGCTCCCTCAAGTCCCGCGCGCCGTTCTGTCATTTGTTTATTTCTCGTTGAGAGTAAAAAAAATCCGGTCGCGTATTACTCGAATTAATTCAGCTGTAATTGGATTTATGGGTCCTCGGTCGACATATTTCCGAATACTCCATTCTGTTTGGTCGCTAATTATACCGCGCTCGCTTATTTTAACTGTGTTTATTGTTTCGACGCCATTTTTATTCGAAGTTAAGTGCTATTATCGTGTGATAATTTCCGATTATCCACTCTTTTTAACGTCTTAAATGTTAACGTGGCAATTAAGTTTATGTTGTGACATTAATAAATTTTCACGTTCTTCAACTCAACTGGCATAGACAGAGACCACAAGAGAGATTTATTGCTGATCTTCCTGCACTAAAGAAGTTATGCTACGTAAAGAAGGAGATAAAGAGGAGATTAGGCTTTCGAGTAAGTGTTAAAACTAAATCCTGAAACTGGTAAAGTCCATTGCTTTTGCCGATGAATATTGGTTTTACGATTATGCGCCCAACTTTATCTGGTCCTAGTACTTCTTTAGGACGTTTATTTTTTTAATGTTATAATGTAACCAATTAAACCATAAAGCGTCGTTCCGTTGTAATAAATAATGTTACAGTCGCCGTCACGTGTCAATTTAACTGAAAGCGTGTGAACAATCCGAAGTTTCGGACATCGTAAATCTTGAACTTCGGACGTCAGCCGGCTAACATATTATTATTTTGATGCTATTGAAATGCCATTTCTGTATAATATACGTTCGAACATATGCGATGCCTCCTACAGTAGGGTGTCAATTTTTTTCGGAATTTCCCAGATTTTTCGACCTAGGACATCAGAACTGAGTAATTTTAGCATTTAATTTTAGTTGCTGGTAAATAGTAAGCTCACACATTTTGAACATTATATATTGTGGAGCTACTTGCGATAAAATAAAATGTCTTAATCACTTTATGATAAAATAATACTATTAGATACTATTCTGACTATTCTGGATTCTAGATATTTCCAGACTATTCTGGATAATGGTTAGTTTGGTATTTGTAAGTTTTTTAAAGTAAAATATATAGTGAAACAAACTTTATTAATGGTCAGATATTTAATGATTAACGATGAATTAAATTGCTTGCTTTCGTAAGTATTGGTAAGCAACAAAGTATTATGTGGATAATAATAAAAAATTCTGTTCAAAAATGGTAATGTTAGGAGGATTTTAGTCTTTTTTCCATTATTTCTTTTGAAAATTAGATAGTTATGTTAGGAAGTCTAGGAAATTTAGCCTAGATGGATAGATTGCGTGAAAGGTAACATGATAGAAGGAGAAGGGGAATACTACTGAAATGACAGATGGTATATAGTTTGGAAATACAACCATTTGTGCCGATCCCTCATAAAGTGGGAACAGACCAGGGAGAGGTGATGATGAACGAGTCTAGGCTGCCAAATGTCCCAGTTACTAAAGTTCTAAGGTGCTCCTATTCTAAGGGCAGTCTGAGGGCAGGTTCTCGTGACGGCGATCGAGAAAAAAAAGTAAGGGTATCGAAGCGCCATATCTCGTTATTATTTCGGAAAACAATAGCGCCTATATTGTCACATCGAGCGCGCTCCATGCAAATAATCATAAATAAATAAAAATAAATATGAGCCTTTCTGCTGTGATGTCTTATTTTGCTCCGAGTGTTCACTATCATAGATGTATGACTGCATGGAAGAGTTTTGTTGACAGAAATATCTTCATCAGACATGTTCGACTTTTAGTATTTACTGTTAGATTTTAACATTATAAATGTTTGTTGTATTCTAATATTATGTAGATTTAACGTAGAACATAAATTGTAGCCTAATTACGCGTAATTAAAATTTCAAGTAAAGATTTCAAATTTCCTTTTTTAGACAAAGTCCATCCGGCCTCGTCCATCTTGTTGCTATTGATATAACTCGCAATTGAACTAAGCGATTTAATTCTGTCTTTATTTCGCATTAATACATTAAAGGGGGGGTGACGTCAGGCAGGTGGCCAGTCGTAAAAACTAGAGTCAAAACCAATTACAGTATGGTCTACAGTAGAGTCCGGGACAATTTGGAAAAGTAGTACATACTGTGCTGACCATACTCAAGTGGGCAGGCAAAAGGACAGGCAGATGATAATTACAGCAAAGGATAGGAACAAATTGGCGGCGTGAGTGTTTATGTCCAATTATGATATAGGTGTAAGAAAAAAGCGAATAGGCTAATGTTAAAATAGTATGTATATTTTCTTTTAGTCATATTTCCATATACAAAACATTTCGGTGATATTGTGGTCAAGGACAAGTTTATTCATAATAAAAAATAATAATACACTTTTATTGAAAACATTTCTGTGTAGCGACTTTTGAAGTTGTCTATCAAACGTTTCCATTACTCGTACATCAATGTCCGCGACGAGTTTTATGCTGTCCAAACAAGGGCTCTCTGTCCGGCCGGCGCCATGTTGGATTTGTAACAAATGTCGCCATATTGAAAATAAAGGTATGAGACAGCGTTTGCAAAGCGTGCATCCAGACTATTTACTAAGACGTCAAAGGAGAATCGATGTCTTCGATATTTAGCATTATTTACTCGTGTATAAGGAATCCTTAATCTATCATTGGTATACTTTGAGAATAAAAAGCGTTTTTAACTCAATACAAGTTTCTACTTGACCGCTACGTATGTCCATATTATACAAAAGTACATTTGTATAATATGGACATAAGTAGTACATTACATATTTTTATGTAAATGGTAAACCTTATCCTACTCTGTCAACTCTCAGTTGTATAGTCGCGCTCGTACTTTGCATTCGAGCGATGTTATTAATATATGTAGATTATATAGATACTTCCTAGCCTACATATATGTCTTCTAATCTAGCACATACCATACTTAGATCCTTTTTCTTTTCTACATCACAAGGTATTAAAGCAGTTGATTTTTTTCTAGTAGATGAGGGAAGCACACTAGCGTAGCCAGCATTTGTGTAGAAAATACGAGGGGAATAAATAAAGGTATATTTAATGCGGTAATAGTTTTGTCTGTTCTTTCTCAAATTCTTGCTGTCACCTTGTGTCTCATCTCCTATCAAACGGCGTGTGTTTTTTTTTTCAAAGAGCGACTCGCTATTTTTTAATTTAGCTGACGAATAATCGTTTTAATATGTTACGATATGAGTTTGGTTAACGTAGTATTATAAAAGGCGATCATTAATATAATACTTTTAGAGGTAAAGAACAAGAGTCGTTTTTAGCGATCGCGTCATTTTTATCTCTGACATCGTTTCCGTTCTTTTAAGTGGTTTAGATAATCTAATGTTTAAGAGCTTTCGCACTTTTTGACGTAGTAAAATAACACGTTTATAAGTGCTGCTAAGTGGGATTCGAGTGAGAACGATCTACAAACATACAGTATTATCGTTTAGCTATTGTTTATAAAATACCATGGTGACTAAGACCTGCAGCCGACACTTAGAGAAAAAAAATTGACTATCTGTTCCCAATAAGTTCAAAAATTACTAAATCGTTTTATAATTTGTTCAGCAACAGATAGTCTTTACCCGCCTTAAAACGTTGTTAGGCGTATTGGCCAAGGTGTAAGAAGTTATTAATAAAACTACTAATGATAAATTTATTTATTTATTTCTGTATGGAAGACCCACAGCTCAATCTACAGGAATACAACAATACAACCTAGTTACAATATTGCCAATAACAGGTCTTGTCATTAATAATCTTGTCATTAATGTCATTAATAATCTTGTCAACAATAATGTCATTTATAGTTTTTAAAACAAGGGTCCCGAAAAGGGTAAATTAAGGGTTGTTAGAAATTCATACGTCAGCCGCTTTCGTTAGTTATTATTCGTGCGAAAACCTCGCTAGCAACTGCTAGGTAATTTGAGAAATGTCAATGATAAACAAAAGATTCCCATAGTCTTTCCTTACTTCGTTTGGTTTTGCGGTGTGTGAACGTAATTATCTAAGCCCTTCAGTCCTTCCTAAAGTTAATCTCTTGTAAACACAAGCTAACACATCACAGCCGCGGCCTCTTAGCTTTATGTAAACACCGACTCTTTTTTATGTTACCTTCACTACTCTCACTTTACTTCCACTGCTGTATAACACGACTACTTCAAAAGTGGCTCACTAAACCTATATTGATACAAAAAGTTTTAGTTTTTAAATTACTTCTTTAACCGTTTTAATGTTTAATAGCATTTTAAAATCACAACGGTCATATATGTATGTTTCAAGAAAATTACATAACATTTTATTTCATTTGTTTATTTACACTTTATTGCATAACACAACGGGTGGACTAAATGCCTTAAGGCCTTCAGGCATTCTCTAACAGTTAATTCCGAGTGTGGTGGGTATGCTGTGTCATAAAGAGAGAATTTCTTTAATAATTTGTTTTAGTAAACTATACCAAAATATCTTCATTAATTGATCCACCTATAGATTAAATTCGCATCAAATGCGTCCAGGAGTTAGATTATCGCGTTCAGACTAATGTATGTGTGTAACAAAACTAAAAATAAAAAATATACATGGCCACAGTTTTGATTTTAAAAATATAGTATAATATTTTAATATATAGTATAAGTAGAAAGATTTTATTTCAGAAATATTTTAGAAAAAAATAATATTATAGCTGTATTTAAAACTAAGCAACAAGTTGGAGTGATATAAAAGTAGCATTCAAGTTATAACTTGCGATGTGTCGGCACTTACGGCCGTAAGCGCCTTTAGCGCCACCACTACCTTTCATCTCGCCGACAGGACTGATGACTTTTGAGGAAAGTGTCTTTTTACGTACTTTTAAATTGCCCATATGGATAAATCAGATGTTGTTTAAAAAACTATTTCGCTTCACCCGATTAACTGTTTTTTAACACTCTTCAAACATCTTTTAAGCCGGTAACACCTAGTGTAATTAACTCGATTTTTTCATTCCACTTATTTCACCGTGTTAAAGGAAATAAGAACCATCACCGTAAATTATGAGAACATGTAGATCCGAAATCTAGATAGATTTAAAAATATATCTAATGCCTGCCTAAATTTAAATTTTGCTTGGGTTCATATCACGAAAACAAAAATATACAATATAATCAAAATGTATATATAAGACATATGTATAAAAGGCACATCTGCATATGTATTAAAATTATCACTAAATTTTAAATTAAGTGGAAGCCGGTTATAATATTTTCACAAATTGTATCTTTGTATATTTATTTGTTTAAAAAAATTACGTTTGTAATTTTTTTACACTTAACCCACTTTTACATTAATATATAATTTCAATTATTAGGTCGCGATCTGTTTAAGGCTAGTCTTTCAACAGGGGCATCTTTTACTTTCCTTAACCAGTTCTTTTGATGTCATCTCTTTTTCCTTATTTACACACACGTTTTTAAATAAGCGATTTCTCGGTATAGATAAAATCTATCTGATTTATCAATATGTGTAAATTTTCATCTCTCAATTTTTTTTTATAACTTAGGTTATGTTATTATTTAATTTGTGTTGAATTTCGAAACATAACACCAGTGCGCCTGAAGCGATTAGTGCAGTTCCTCGATCCTCGAAGACCGATGCAAATATTTGTGCACCTTTATGCAGGTCGAGCATATTGGGATTTTTTTTTCATTTTCCGCCAGCGTTTGTAGGAAGTCCGCGATTGTCAAATGTGGTATTGTTTGTTTTGACGTATTTGGCGTATTTAGACGCATTGAATTCTGCACGTAGGGTACTAGTTTGTTTTGTGCGTAGCTGTTTCTTGATTTAACTTAATAACTTAGCGGCTTGTTTGAGCAGATTTCGTATTTTTTTCTAAAATGTGTCGGATTAGCACTTTTATACACCTTTGGTGGAATATAAATAAAGGGTATTTATATTTAGATCCTTCTTGGGATTAAGTTACACGTTCATTAGAGATGACCAAACAGAACAAAATTTATTTACTTCGGTTATCAAGTATAAATCAAGATTGTTCTATACTATTTATTTCTGCCTGATGGCATTTCGCATGGTGTATGATAGTAATAAAAATACCGCTATCTACATTATCTTACCTCTCAATCAAAATCTTCAGATGACTGACGAGCCGTAGAAGGCAAGTTCTTCTATATTCATATATATTCGCATGGTTAATAAGCATTCGTTAATTAAAAAAAAAAACAATAAATCTGACCTACCGTACTCCTACGACACTTCTCACTCTCCCTTCACTCTACAAAATGGGCCAAACTATTTACGCTATAAGAGGATAGAATGGGACGAAAATACCCCGTTTTAAACAAAGTTTAAGTTTCAAACTTCAAAAGAACCATCTTAAATGTAATGTAAATAATAAAACAATTTGTAGAGAAAAATGTCTTTATTTGATTAAATGATTTACAGACACATTTTAAGAACCATTTAAAGTTAAGTGTACTTTTTAATTTTCTGTGATTCTAAAATATCAAGAAGTGAAAAATAAATATAAGAATTTCTTCACTTTTTCATTCATTTTTTGGTACATCTATGACAAATGGTTCTTTCACATTGTCAGCAAATACATCGACGATGCCTTCTAAGATATCTTATTCTCTTCTTTAATAATCTGGTCGATGTTCCTCTCCCACTCGAATGATCCAGTTCTCGACAAGCCATCTTCCAAAAGCCGTTTGATATATATATAGCCAAAATCCTAAAAACTTAACAATTTTTTTGCCTAACAACAAGTTTAATTAATTTTTTCAAACTGATACAAAGAGATCAATTAAGGAATTGGTTCCCACAGCGAAATACCGTTGTGTTTGATATATCACGATGTGCTTGATTGTTTTAGAATTATCACAAAGTATTATAGATTCAGCTGCCCATTAAACAGCACAGTGTAGTTATAAGTAGAATGTTCAAGCTTATAAGTTATATAAATATTTAAAAAAAAAGGAATCGCTACGTATATTAATTTCTATAGAACCCAGTAAACTTTACACGTTCCTGCATTGTACAGGATTATAAAATACTTACAAAATGTTAGTATTTTGGTATTTTTAGATACCACAGTGCAATAGCAAGGGCTTAGTGGACACATATTAATTTATTAAGTGGTATTATCGATTTCTCTCACATAATTTTTGGGGAGTTCTATGAATTATATTTGCAGCAATTATCCTTGTCACAGTAATACAGACAACAGTCAGCTTAGAAATAATAAAACTGCCTTTAAAACAAAATATCATAATCATCATCATCTGAGGCTCTACAGCCGATTGGGTTTGGACATGGTCCAGTAAATTTATCCACCACGATCATCTATGAGCTTTTTGTTTCCAGCTCGGCATCAAGCCGTTATTTTTTAGGTCTCATTATAATTATAATTATTAAATTCAAATGAATCTCTGTCGTTCGTTGATCTGTGCACATATCATATTCCCATCAATCAGTGGTCCCTAGTGGCGCTTAATCGCCTCACAAATATTTGGCGTCGACTCTAAACCCGAGATTTAGCGGCGGGTGAGTGCCGCTTTTTGCTACACCTCTGCCCCAGCCGGCGGTGGTCTTTATGGCACATCATGTTTTTATAGGTTTTTGGTAGTGTTATTTGAATTGAGATTACGACATTTATTTTCTTTAGTGGCGCTTCGAGGGACCTTCTTTGGTTACTACTTAAATTTGTTTATTTTGTATCATTTTTTTGTTCTAAAATTCGGATGTTTACCTCACCCGAATTTGATTTTCAAAATAATGACCTTAATGTGCAAAAGTCTGAATTTGTTTTGCATATTGTCGAAATAAAAATCTTAAAAATTAAAATCGAATTTTCAGTTTGTAAAAGTTAAAATTTCAAGAACAAAACCTATGTCACCATTATCATCATCATCAGTCTGTAGTAACTGTTAAACATATGCCTTCCCCAGTAACTTAAGAACATGTCGACTCTGTATTTTCTATCGTCTGTGCATTGCGGATTGTTCAGAAAACTATAATGTTTTAGACGTGTTTATATTTTTGCATTTCCACGTCTATTGTTCCTTTTCTTCTCTCTCTTATTTTTTTTCATATCTACTCTGCACCCTCTTTGCCACAAAGGTTGGCAACGAATTTATAATCTTCTGTATGCAGGTGTCTTATGGTCACATAATATGTAATAGTTTAGTCGCTTATCGTTTTCTTTTTCCAACTATTAAAATACGTATTTAAATTCTGCCCTATTAAACATCGAAGTGATGTATTCTTTGGCATGCTAAAACACGCGAACAATGTACTTATGGTAGTGACATACACAAAAACGTTAATGAACGAAACAGTCTGTTTATGCAATAAAGGCGTGTTAACTCTCGAGCGGGGCGGGGATCGGAAGCAAGGCTTGCAGGAAACCACTGCGCAGTATATCATAGGGGGGCGTAAGATGTTCCCGACGGTTGGTCATGTGGATATTAAATAACGTTAGTGTAAACAAACCTAAAATATACAAAATGTATTATCTTATTACACAAACTATTCCAAATACTGTCTACCAAACAACGATAGGACAAGCTTAATTGTAGAAAGCACCGTATTTTTATAGTTTCCTATTAACATAACAACATCACGCCCATAAACCAGACAGGTAGGAGACTACATGCGCTTCGGTTATGGGTTCTCCTTATATTTCCTTCTTTTAAGATGTCACTAAATTGTTCGTTATGATTTTTTTTGGGTCCCCTACCAAAACCGCCACTCTTGCAACGAAGATTTAATAAATAATCCATTGCAGTAGTATGAATGAAACTCGTATATAGTTGATGAAGTATATTTATGTTTATAAAAACATATACATATAAGAATTACTACGACGGCGTAAATTATACAACAAAGAACTTATGAAGATTGTAGTCCGGATTTAATAAGTTTTCTTTGTTACCGTGTCGTGTCTACGCCGAGTGAATCATATGAATAATTATGCAGATATTACTCCATTTTCAACAGACAGCAATAACTCGCCTCTAATGCCATCATTAAAAACGTCTAGCCGGTGTAACTGAATATCTGACCGTCCAAAAATATATTCAGTTATTAAACACAACTAAATTCGAATTGCGTCTATCGTTCTAATTTTAAAACAGTTTGAAGCGTGTGAAAGAAGGTTTAATACATAATTTTATTTCTTCTTAAAAGCTTTTTGCAGTCTACATTCCAGTGATGAGTCAATTACATATTAAGATGTACTTCACGCCTTATATCTTTTATACAATGGATGCAATTAGAAAGGCAGTCTTAGAAAGATATGTAAGTATTTAAAATAAACCAACCATCTTCTCATTTATCGAGCCCATTATTATTGCAAAATATTCGTTTGAAGTTTTTGTTAACTTCTGGGTCTGCAAATTATATTTTAAATAATCTGTTTTTTTATTCTCTTATTAACATAAAAGAGTTGAAGGTATTTTATACACACGCCATATAAGTCTGTAGAAATTCATTGAAAATCAACAATAAGCTATAGATTTCAAGTGGTATCCTATCGAATGCTCGCTGGAGGGCCTAATGCCAGTATAGCATACATACGACTGTATTATTCTAATAGCGTATGATCCGTTTATAGGCGGTCTTGACTACTATACTTTTGTGTAATGTTTTAGCATACACTTAGAAACTTTGCGTGAGTGCTCAGTGGTTTGTGTACAACGTAATACATTGTGCACCTACTACTTAATTCTGTGTACGATGTTATTATAGAAGACATGAATTAACAAATGTGAAAAAATCAATTTTCTAGATATGTAGACTGTTTGGGTACCCTTAAAATACACAATTGTTTCCAATTTTGATACCAAACATAATAAATAGTAAATTTAATTCGTTGCGCTGTACTCTGATCTTTTAGAAATGTTCTCATGAAAATAGCACCATTATATTAGAAATTGATATAATATTGATATTGATATAATATGATTGAAACAAATACGCACAGCTTCAGTTCGGGAAAGTGAAGTATTTAAATTTTGAACTAGGTGACGTTATGCTTAATTTCAAAATTAATTTTATTATTGTAATTATGTTGGTCAATCCAGTAGGATAAAGATCTGAAAAATGTTTTGTCATCATTAATAACTATGCATATTTTTAATTTAATTCGATACCCCTCGGTGTTGATTAAAATTACGTCAAATCATTCCGTTGCGGAAATAGATTTCTGTGATATAGAAAAGGCTTTACACTTCTTGATACTTTTACTATTCGAAGTTACGAGTATTATGGGCGCGGTTATATTGCTGCACCATATAAAAATAAACGAGATATCTAGGAACATTGTCTAGATCCGACAACAAAGTTATTAACCCGATATATTAACATAATGTGCTTCATCTTCAGTGAAGTAAAGGCATAGAGCTTTGGTAAAAGCTCAGGGGAGCTATTTGGATATATTTGAAATGTTAAGATAATGTTTTTGCCTGTAATAAAATTATGCGGTGAATGTGACTATAAACACTTATCCATGGGTAAATAGATTTGCGTATCAGTTATTTTGTTTCCTTGTATTGACTTTTAATATTTCAAGTGTTGTTCAACTGATTGTAGTCTGTAGCATTTTACTAGTTCTTGGTTTGCTGAAGAACAGTCTTGCCAACATTTTAAAATGATTTTTCCATCAGGTTGGTGACAATCTAGAGTTTTACATGACTTAGCCAGATGTAGAGTTATGTTTTTCGTGCGTGTATGTATGTCCGATTCATTGCGACCACCACCTCAGCCTATGATCGTCCACTGCTGGACATAGGCCTCCCCCATTGATCGCACAATTCAGGGGAATGAGCCATAATCGCCACGCTTGGCAGGCGTGTTGGCGATCGCAGTATGTTCCACCGTACCAAGAAAAGGACGCTGCTGCCCGTCCTCCGGTGATCTTTATATCCAGACTCAAGACAAACAGACGTGTTCATGCACACAAATGTTTGTCTTGGGTGGGAATCGAACTCACGACCTGTGGCGCGGAAGGCAAGTGTCTTGCCACTGCGCCAACCGGTCAGTCATTAATTGCGACCACCCGTGGATAATAGACTGACTGAATATGAAGAGCGAGGTATGATTAGATTCGTGTTCTACCCTGAAGTGTCGAAGCAATATGAATGTGCGACGAAGGATGATAGTCATTACACACGGTTTTTTGGCTTATTAAATTAACTGTCACTTGTTTATTTCATTTTCATCGTATAATGGATATTTTTCTAAAAGTACCATCAGTTTGTTACGTTTGGTAAAGACAGTTGATTTCAAAAGAAAGTTATTTGTGCTATTTAGATTTCATTCTTTAGTAAATATTCTCTTTTAAAGGGAGTAAGTAGTACCATTCAAATTTAATTTGATAAAATAAGTTTGAAAATCGTCACCGGTGTTTGCCTAACAATGAATATAATTTAAACTTTTTTTTTTACTACGAAAGCTTTCTATTGTGAATGAAATGATTTCACTTCAACTTAGTACCGGCGCCCTTTGCAATAAAATCTTATATGCCTACGTTTACTATGCAAACCTTTGAAAATGAGATGAGCGGTAAGCGATGTACTTATTCTGGTTACATTTTTTAAGATGTTGTTTATTTTATATTATTTTTTATTTCGTTTAATGATAAGCAAACTAACTTTTCGCGCCCGGAGTATTTCATTATTGCACGTTTGTGATAAACATTTAGATAATTAAACTTTTTAAAGATTAAAAAAATATAATGTATTTACTAAAGTATTTTGAAAGTAGAATTACAGAGAGCTTAAATTAAAGTACTCTGTAATTGTTGTAGTTAAACAAAGGCTACTTATATAAATAGATTTAAAAAGCAAAACTTTATGTAAATAGTTGAAACCGTTTTCGAGATACCGGAAATAAATAAATAAATACATATACAAGGATTGTTTATTAAAAATCATAATGTAATCCAATCATCTCGGAAACTTCTTAAAAAAAATATAAGATGGATTATTTCATTGAGATAATTTAATATGTTTATTCCTAAAAGCGGTAGCTCTTTATAATAACAACATCAAAGTGCAGCGTAAAAATTCAAAAACAAACACTAATTTGATTTCGATCTTTTACATCCGTCATGAGACGGAATCGTTTAACGATATTAACAATTCAGAACCTAATTACGTGCAGTTGCTTCGTAATAAACGCGCGCCGCCTTTAATTAAGTAATTAAGATAACGCTAAGAACACAAATAAAGTACTCTGTAATCTACCCCGGAAGCCGTTCGGAAGCTATCCGAAACCGAACAGAAATAATATGTAAATAATAAAAAAACCCTCAATTTAATATCTTACCCCTACAATTAAAACCCACATTATGATGTTCGAACTTAAGTTGATTACAGTTTAAAGGAAAAAGGAAAGATCATTTAGGGGCATTGAATCAACAGCGGTTGTGTCCGCCGATTTCCTTTTTCTTTCCTTTTATTTTTAAACGCAGCAATTATATATTGTATGTATGTGCAAATTCATTCGCTTAGTAGCGAACATGGCTGTTGGTACTGAATGATTAGGGTAAATGTAGTTCGAAAAAGAAAATGTTGTCATTAAAACTCACAATCAATTTAGAAAACAGTGTGCATCCACTGTTTTTGCCAGTTTTCATTAATATTTTCATATATTTATTGTTCTGTTTAAATTAGCTTTCACTGGTTTTGGGTCAACCGCAAAATGAATAGATCGAAAACTTGCATTGTAAAAAAAAAAAAAAAAAGTCTAAATTTCCAACTCATTTCAAAGCGAGGACTCGTGGTAGGGGTTTTGGACAACAAAGCGAGCTCGTCCTATATAAATTCCAATTAACTGAGGTGTCACAATGCGATCAAGGGTTTTATCGCGAACCGCGTTAGAATGCATTAACAGTTTATTGTTTATACGGACAAGCGGCCAGTTGTTAAATGACTGGCCGCTACTGACTTCAAATCTTTGTTATGCCACTGTGGCCGACTTGTTTATGTGACCACCGTTGATTCTGACCGTTACTTTTTCCTGTAAAATCCAATTTACCTTTTGTATTACATACATTTTATTAGTACTTTTTTTTTGAGAAATTGCACTCGACTTTTTAACTCGAAAATTAGCAAAAAAACTATAAAAGGTTGATTATCATCACATATTATTAGTATTATTATAGCAAAAGTACCTGTATATAGTACTACCTGTTTACAATATTTTTAACCGACTTAAAAAAGGAGGTTCTCAATTTTAAATAAATTCTTTTTTCTATTTCTTATCCTTTAAATATTGCTAAATTATGTTACAAATATAAAGCCGGTTTTTTTTTGTTAGAAAACCTTAAACGATTATATTAAGTTTAAGAATAAAACAAAACACAAACAGTTATTTTCTTCTCGTGCAATTTTGCGTGAGTGGTAAATGTCACTGGTTATAATTTTTTTATATAATTTATTTTACTATCGAACCTAGCAGACTTTGTCTTGTATGAACATTGTCTTGCCTGTTAATAGTGGGTTAGTTAAACTTTTGCAATTTTTTGTCAAAAAAATTAAAATAAAATCTTTTTATTTGCAACACCACGTACCGGGTCCAAATGCGAATCTCAACCATCCCAGGACTTACTCAAATGCACACTAAAATTCATCAAAAAACAGTCCAGGAGTTTAGGAGTAGTTAAGACACACACGCACGCACAGACTAAATTTATAAAATTATTTCGACGATCCTACACCCTACATTTATAAATACCATCGCTCAACGATATTATCACCGCATTAAGTATGTATTTTATTTGTTTGGAAGGCATTGAAAGAGACCGGGTCCCTTTTGTTTGTACACCGCAGGCGTTCAGGTGTGAAATCAGCATTAATGAAAACACCAGGAAGCATATAATTTACTTTTATTTAAATTAGATTCATAAATACACAGTTCCAACACCTGAAGCCAGAACATTAATAATTTTTTAATTGTTAAAATATTATGTCGTATATAATCTTTTAACGTTTTTTAACAAACACAAAAGCGACTACAAATTTATAATATAGTTAAAGGATTTTCAAAAGGATAAGCAATAAAAGCAGCTTTAATTACAATATCGGTTACCATGGTAATAATAAATAATAGCTTTTTGACACATGCTATCTTTTATCGAATTTATGTAAAATTTTGGGTATATATCTGAAATCCATGTTCCAATGACATTCAAAATTAAATGAAACCATGTTTCGAATGCCCTGTTTTTAACAAAAAAAAAATGAAATGGGTTTGGAAATCCTGCTGTATCATAAACAAAATACAAACCGAATGGAGCAACTCCTATTTTTTTAAGTCGGATAATAAATGTCAAGACTTGCGTTTTAGAGTTAACTTAGTTGAAACGATGAAATTAATAAAACAAACGCAAACATTTTCGTTCCTAATACATTGCATTTCCGCAACCTTGGGCAGATCATCGGTTTTTATTATGGGGCGTCTAAGCTGCGTCGACCTGTACGTGGTCCCCATTTTAGGACCTTTCGGCGTATTATATCAGCCATGTGTCCGTTCCATTGTCACAAAGTTACCCAGCATTCTTGAACTCTTTCGGCGACCATCTTCGATTGTGACAGGACAAGGCTGGGATTTTTTCGCATTGAAGAAAATTCTATGGAGAAAGAAAGATTACGTATGAAACTATTTTAGGTTTTATTTATCCTAGCAATAAGTGTTCGACTGACAACACGTAAGGTTTTTACGACTGCCATTTATTCTTAATTGTCAAAATATATTTGCTTTTTAAATGTAGATTGTAGTTTTGATAGAGGGCTGTTTAACTGTACCTCAACGTTGACCTTTTCCACCGATGTCAGTTTTTGTGTTTAATTATCAATTAGTGTATAAAGGTGGCCGCGGACACGTGTGAGTTTGCCTTTGTGCCGCCGCCCCGTCTTGTTGAAAGTATGGTATGAATTCTAAGTTACGCTTTATTTATTACCTTTCCTTTATATGTTTTAGTATTACAGATCAAAGTGTAAATGTCAATAAATTTTTAAAGATAATATAAGCAACCAGCTGCCACTGTTATTATAGAAATCCTGTAGACAATATACTTATTTATTATCCAAACCAAAAGAATACAATTTATAAATTACTATACTAAAGTACTATAGTACAGAAGTATTAAAAATTTTAAGTCGAAGAATTCTGCGTTTCGTCTGTTAAGTGACGTGCCGGAGGCCTAATTTTAGTCCTCTTCCCTTTCCCACCCTTTTTCAATAAGGAAAGGATGGGAAGAATAAGGGATGGGAAAGGAAAGGGATTTGACGGAAAAGGAATAGACGGAACAATGTCCATTTTCTGTTTATCCCCTCTCTCTATAAAAGGTAGGCAACGCATCTGCCTACGGGTAGGTCACTTAGGTGATCGCTTGCTCGTTTGCCACCTTCTATAAAAAAATCTCTTCTTTATCGCCTCACGCTGGCTTAAATTGGATATATAGAAACTATTTCTTTTTAACAGTTGAAGATACAATCTCTTTTTCAAAATTGCAAAAAAATAACTTTACTTAATTAAGATATCAATATAATTTAATTTTTTACATTACATATTTTAGTAATAACGAATATTATTTGACTACTAAACATTAGTTAGGTCGCCCATTTATGATTTCGAGCTCATAGTCTCAATCTGTTTAAAAGTTCGGACTACACGCTAACAAAGATTTTATGTAAGCACTCAAAAGCGTCATATTATTATCACAAGATGTGTTTGACATTACTTCTTTGATTTCGTTTTGGCCAATTAATGTGTTACCGTGAAACGTTGTAAAACGACTCGCGACGTTTTCCCCTCCCAGTACAGTCATGCACATTACTATGTGTAACAATATGTGAACGCTTTTTACCATTAACATTTTTAGGTGTCCATTCTTCGTAATAATAAAATACCTAAACGATATTGTTATTAAAAAATTAGGAAATCGGAAAATTTTAGATAACCATTATTTTACCTTCGCTACAACAACTTTCTGACACGTTATCGAAATAATTATATGCGGAATCAAATTAGAAGTTTCAGCAAGGCAAATATGAAATGAACCCGTGCGAAGCCCCGAGTAAAAGCTAGTTCTCAATACTTGTTAAGTTTAGAAGTCTTTATGATTTTATCTTGCTGCTCTGGCAATTTAGTGTTTATAAAATTTCGTTATCCATGGGGTTCTGAGACATTTCTGTTCTAATGTATCTATTTGTCTGATCTCTATAGTGTACCTGTGTAGTAATTGATTCCAAATTATAATAAATTTAGTTTAGTTGAAATTATTTCTTGGACTTCTTACTTTATGTGCGCGACTGTAGCTCGATAACTGCGTCTTTGTAACAACCGAAACTTAGCAAGCAGATAGTTAAAGGCCGGAGTTAGTAGACGCCGGCGACTGAAGTGCGTTTACGATCCGTACATACTCGGTAACTGTAAAAACGTTTTACAATGTTTCCCGGCGTTTACGTTGTAAATGCATCGCGCCTGGGGCGTGGCCCGGACATACTAGGAACCATACGGCTAATTTATATTTGGAATTGGCGCCAATTTCGTCTGTCTTACATCCGTCATATTGATTGTGGAATTATTTAGAAATATGAAATACATTTTTACGTATTATGTAAAACATAATTTTGCATATATCTTTTCAAGTTGCCTGAAATCAGTTTTCTATCAGGTTCGCAACTAATAAACCCGCCATCTCACAGTACAAGATCATTTTATTTTTTAGAGAACTAAATACAATTATTTCTCAGTAATGTAAGCACCATCGTTTTCTATCACCTGTCACCAACGCGTTGGTTAAGACATAATATCTTCCCTTTAGAAGCCTTTCGGTTTTTGGTTGAAGAAGTCAGTGAGTTCGATTTTCAGATGATCCTAATCCATAATTTTTTGTCTTTTAAATAATGAGATAGCGAACGAAACAAGTGGAAATTAGAAGGCATAAGGTCTGTTGAATTCGGTGGGTGCGAAAGGACAGTCCATCCAAGTGAAATTATTTTTTCACGAGTCACTTTAGCTATATGGGTTCGGGCATTGTCATGTAAGAAGTACACTTTACTTTGATTTTTTGGTAAACTAGTCGCAATACGACCCAGTTGGTCAC
>DWLR01000114.1:0-36829 GCA_018246295.1 Papilio alexanor hazarajatica | reverse complement strand
CGATCAGTAAGAGCTCGGTTGTTGACCATTCGAGTTGCTCTTCGTTGTATGCGGTCAAATGGAAGAAGCTGGTATTGCCATGTATGTTGCCAGGATCAGCGTATGCTTTCGTGTTCGTCTGTAACAAGTGTGCTTACTATCGCTTTTCTTTAGTGTGTCACGAATCGGATCGATCTCAGTTAAGGACCTTCTCATTTTTATAATATAGATTTGCCTCGTAACACTTCACTAATTTTAACATACCAATATGTACCAATATATAATACAATCTTATCATTTGGTGTTATACACTATTTCTGGTTTAAACTGTTATTAGAGTATTTTAACCACACAAATGCTTAACATTATCCGTTTTCGCAAACAAAGAGAAATTATTCGAAACGATATCGGTCGTTATATTACTATTAAATAAAAACTAAATGTATTCAAAATTAATTATTTGAACTTGTCGCAGTGAGATCCAATGCGATTGGTAAATTACTTATGAATATGTAAGTTTACTTTTACCTTGACATTCCATTAAGTCATATTTATTTCGATTAAAATTTATTAATTTCATAAAAAAGTTATGCAATAAATGTGTCAACTTACCAAGTAAGCTGAGACAAGAAAATAATTTTTAGGTATTTGAAATAAAGTACATTTTCAATTTGAGACATTTAAGACGAAACGATTAATTTGAAAGACCAATAAGCTCTATATAATAAGAAAACTGTATTTTATTATTATATCGAGTTGATTATTATATCGCAATTATTGTAAAAAAAACAATAATTGCGACACACAATGAGTCCATAAATTATACATCGTTATTGTATACTTGTAAACGCTAAAAGTGCCATTTCTGTTAGTATTGTTAGCTGTCTGTGCGTATAATATCGGTGGCGTAGCGAGAAGATGCTCTGATGTAATAGTTCACTAACAAATATTGGGACAAGCCGCGAAAGTTGTTCAGCCAGTTGTATAGTACGGTAAGCGCCGTGCCGACGATTTATATGGTTGCCGCTTTATGAACTCCATTTTATTTTCGACTCATCTTGGCCTAGTTTATCTTTCTATTTATAAATATGATATTCTTATTTCTCGTTGTCGGAACATATGTCCACAACGTACGATGGTTTGTGCATCATATCGCCATATGTAAATAGATGATGACATATCTTTTTATCTGGAACAATTTTATTACGGACACGAGATACAAAACAAAACGGTTATTCAACTTAACATTTGTATCGTGTCATTTATAGAATATTAATAACGTAAAGATATTTTAAAAATAAAATAATGTTTTTCCACTACATGTTTATGGTAATTCGTAGCAACACATTGACAACCCTGGGCTTCAAGTAGAATGGCCACTGTGTCATCGGATCAAGGCGAGTCGAGCGGATAATGGCCCGACGATATGTTCGCAAATAATTTTTTTTTAAATGTAGTAATTTTATACTTATAAATAATATAATCACTTTGTAATTAAAAATCTTGTATGTCAAATCCAGGTCCATCGGCCCTACTAAGGAATAAAATGTGATAGATAACCGTGACTTATGCTGTGTGATATTTCGATTAGATAATACGAATATTTAACAAAAGCATGTTTTGGAAATTTATATTCTGACATAGTAACAACCGTAAAAAAAAACAATAGAAACCGTTTCACATTCTTTATTATTTACTTCGAATAGTTTTAGTAGAATAGTCAGAATAATTTAATAGTTTAGTTTGTATAGTTAAATAATGTTTAAAAAAGTTCTTGTGTTCATATAATTTTAAAAGGGAGGTCAGAAATAAGTTATACTATAGATTTTTCAACACAAGTCATGTTAAGCCTCTAAGTTTTTTTATTAAAGTAAATGACAAAACAAGCAACCTGATGTTAGGTGACAACCGCTTGCCTTAAACATATGAGATAATAATTAACATTATTTACCGAACAAATTGAAGAAGACAAGTTTTTTACTTTTTAGTTTAACAACTGATAAAATATTCGAAGCTAAGTCATTCTTATTCATTGATCATTACTCAATGCAAAAAGCTTTAAAGTAATGAGTCACATTAATTCCCTTAACCAATCAGTCGTTTATTTTCACTTGTGCTATGTGCGTACACACTGCATTCAGTTTTTATAACGATTGCAATGATTCATTATTCAAGCGTAGCGCAACGCAATAATGATTCACAGATAACACAATCCAATCACCGATCTACTTTAATGATTACGGAACAGATTTGAGCGTTTGGTTTGTTTATTTTTTTATCGAACTTCTATTATGACTGCACCGTCATGCATTATAATCTAGTAAACAGATTTATGAGAAGTCTGCTAATTTATGTTAACAATTATTTAATATGCTTCTATAAAAATGTAGCATGTAATAAGTGAAATAGTTAATTTGAGATTTAATCAATCTTAGTATAGATTAACCTCACGAAGTTTTATAAAATACGTTTAGTAGTCTGCAAAGAAAACATATGTTAATTAAGAAAAATCACATGCAACACTTGCTATAGTTTTAATTGCGTACAATAAAGAAAACAGCAATATTTGTTTGATCTAACTTTTTTGATTTTTATAAGAGTACATTAAATTTAACAGAATAGCTAATAGTAGTAATTTTTACAAGTTGTGCAATACTTTAAAAGTCCTCCAAAAATGCAATTAAGTCAATAACTATTCTCTGTTAAACACAATTAAGTCCCGCTATTTGAAATTTTTTAAATAAAAACGTATGTAGCATGCATTAAGATAAAATTAAGCAATTAATTAACACACGCAACTTGATATTATATTTATGTTATGGAGTAGTGGTAGAGGTTAATTAGGTTATAGAGGTTTAAAAACAAATATACTTAACTTTATAAATTGTATTTCTAATATTCGTTTACTTTTAAAGCTTTTACCTAAACACGCATGGCACTGGAAAAATATATTTTAGAGGAATTTCTGAGAAAATGTTAGAAATTCGTAGAGGTAAATAAAGTCATGACCTTATCTAACTCATATGACTATACAATATCAAATAATTATAGTCTTCAGAACATATTACCTAATAAAACAAAAGAGTTATAGGAGGTCTCTGATAAATATTTCTTGCAGAAAACAGCTGCTTCTTTTGGTTTAGTTGTGGAACAAATCGATTATGTCGCCCAATGGACATTTCTATTGAACTCACCTTTCCACCATGAAGAAGGAATAAGACGAGTAACTTGCATTTTAATCATTTTTTTCTGATTTCTCTTAATATCGTCCTTTATTAAGTCATAATCTTATTTTGATCGTACAATATTGACATATTTATATTCGATGCAAATAAACAACATCGGAATTACTTTACACTTGCGACACAGTCTATTTCATAAGTCGTGACAATTTAGACAGTTAATAACTATGGTTATTATTATTTCATAGTTTTAAGTATCTAGTGGAGTGGATGCTCGAAGCATCTTGAAAGGATCAATCAAAATAGAATAACAAGGCAAATTTATGTAAGAAATTTAATTTATATTGAGTTGGTAGGAAATGTTCACAAGATTGGTGAGATACAAATGATACTTAAGGAAACCGTAATCAAAAAGCAAGTGTATTTATTAGGATCGTGCCAAATAATAAACCTTCACTCAACCCTTTCCTCCGGATTGGATGCGTGAGTGAATATTTTTTTTTTATTAATTATAGTTCAAAGTTTTCCCTTATACGTCTACGCTACCTTTCTTAAATATTATGTTGAACTGTACGAATAACACAATTTGCTCAGTTATACGTTAACTATGAAACGTGTTCATTTAATTGTTGGCGACTACAAATCCCATTTACTATCGCGCTAATACAAGTTCTCGTAAGCAGTGTAATACTATGGTTTCTCTAGTCGGGCATAGATAATTTCTGTATGCTCTAGAATATCTACGAATAAGCTATTTCACTTCGGTCCTTAATATACAATAAAAAAAATTGCTTGAACTATATAAATAAATGAAGGAAAAAGACACCATCCACTTTTAATCAAGCTTATTATCAGATGTGTCAGAGATGTGTCAGAGATGTGTCATATAATAACAACACTATGAAATAGAGCTATATTTATTCTGATTTTCTTATGTATTTCAAGATCTTAAATTACCTGGACAGCGAGTTACAAATAAGGAAATATTAGACCGAGTGAAGAAAAAAAGGAAAATTAATAGAAACTATAGAGAACCGTAGAAGGAACATGCTGGGAAACCTGATACGACACGATGATCCTATAACACAGTCGTAGAAGGCAAAGTAGAATAACTAAAGGAAAACGTAGAGGTCATGTCATATCGAGGATTTCAAGAGAAAAGCGCAGTCCAGGGAGAAATGAAAAGAGCTCCACCGCCAAAAACGGAATATTTCCTAAATTCAACTCAACCTATTCCTACCTCCTCAATCTATTTCTCATGTTTAAACAACAAACAACGAATACGTAACCTTTCTAATTCTTGCAAATGGTGATGGGTCAATCGCTTCTCAGTCTTACGGCCAAAATCAAAGAGTAAATGCATTTTTATAGCATTGTATTAAGTCTTTTTTTTACCAGTAATGACATTATTATTCGATATATATGTATAGTACACGCAATCAAACTTACTATTTAAATATAGAATCGTAATAAGATTGCGACGGTAAAAATGCCCTAACACGAAGCTGCATAAGTAAAAGGTATTACAGATTCGTTTCGCTTCGTTGTTACATTCGCGAAAGACTTAGCATGCATTGGATCGTTATTGGACGTAAAGCCGTAAACTTATAGGTTTTTGAATGTTATTCCCGTAAATAAACTTTTATGAAACAAATATTTGTCCTCGATGTAAATAAAAAAAAACTTGAAAATGATACACAATCTTTTTATTGTTTGGCTTATGGTTTATATACACACATGATTGTATGAATATTCTTTCGTACATTAATTAGCACATTGTATATTTATGAGTCGTACGTTTTTTTATGTAACCAATAAGTAAGAATATCGTTGACCAATTGCAATATGGGCCATTTCTTATGTGTAGTTGCCTAATCGCCAACAATAACATCCTATTTCTTTGTGTTTACTTTGGAAAGTGTGTTTGGTAATTCATTACAAACGTAAGGAAACATTCGCTTATTTGAAAGTATAAGGTTAAACATACATACATGTTGGTTTTTCTTTAATATATGGTTATTATTAAATTTAATAGTGGTACTCTTAGAGTAACAGCTGTTGCGCGAATGGACCGATTATAGGCTATCGCTAATTAAACGTACTCGCCAGAACCTCGCCGCGGTGACACACGACTTTTTCATCTCTTAATCTCTAACCTTTAATCTCTATTTGTTCTATTTAAATGATGCCAATACATCCAATATTCTTCTGGCTGTTAAGTGTATAATAATGAGCGGTAGTTTTTTTCATAATTTTAATGAGTTAGTAAGGATTCTATATGTGACATAAAGGTCGTAATTCATCAAAGACATTATGGACATCAATGTCTGTATTGTGTATCCTATTTGGGACTGATTTGGCACCCATTAATATGCTTTAATTCTGTCATTCTCAACGTGGGACGCAGGACCCACCGGTGGGGCATGGCAATATTTTGGGGGGTCATGGGCAGGTCGTGCACACTTTGGCTGACTATACTAAAGACTATGGGGTAATTCGAGAATGAATTATCAACAGTGAATTGTTTTCTAGTGAGTCTGTGGATGTTATTTCATTTTTCTCTATCATGGATGATTTATTCTTTGGAAGCTTGTTTAGATACCAACTCAATGGCCTTTTAAGCTCCCTTCAGGTAAATAACCGTAACATTTTGAATAACAAAATTTAAATATCACGAGAGGGGACATCACGATTTTAGAAATGCCTAGGTGGGGCATGAAAATCGGTTGGGAGCCACTGCTTTAATTAGTAATTTATTAGTCTACTAAAAACACGCATATTTAAATAATGTAATTAGTAAATATTTAATGAATGTGAGGATGACGTAAGTTTTAAACTTGAGTACATTTTGTCGCCGAGTGTATTTGGGTCCCAGGTGGCATACATGATATACTATCAGCTGTATACTTCGCCACTCGACGATAAACAATACGCATAGAGCAATGCGTCATTTCTCTTATTAGTAAACGACTGCCATTTGCGGTTATTTCCTACGAGATAAGAATATTTAAAGATCATTTACAACTCATTGGAACTTGAGAAAAATATTTAATAAAATTGCCGTTTTAACATGTAATAATTTGCAAGTTGTAACATATATATTATAAATATAAAACAGAGACCATATTCAACATTAGTACCTAAGCTCCGGGTTTCTGGCACCAAGCAGATGTGTACAAGCAAGCATTCTGATGTGATAAGCTATAGTGTTTATTATAAACTTGAATTATAATGAGTTATATAATTAGGACCAGAACAGAACTGTTGCGTAAACATGTCAACTCGAACGGAAAAGAACCACGACCTCATAGAATACTCGTGTGATATAGATAGGTTTATACTTCTGTGTTTCATTAGATGATTGAGATGCAGCAGACTTTCATCCCTTTTTCCTAATACAGAAGGTGACAAACGAGCAAGCGGTCACCTAAGTGACCGCTACCCGTAGACATCTGCAACTAGCTATTTTGAGTTGCAGATGCGTTGCCTGCATTTAATAGACAGAGGAGGAGATGGACAGAAAAATGAACATTTCCTTCTCCTATCCATCAACTTCCCCGTCAAATCCTCTTTCATTGAAGGGGAAGAGGACTAAAATTAGACCTCGGGCATCTCACTTCTCAGAAGTAACGCAAAAAACTACTTCACGCCTGTCTTCTGTGAGGTCGTGGCATTTCACCGGTCGAGCGGGCCATTCGTTCAACAGATGTTGTTGCGCACTGTACCACTGTAAAAAAACTTTCCCTTCTTTCTATCAAAAACATAAAAAGTTTGACAACGTCTTGGACTCGTACAGTTTGTGAATGTTGATAAATAATAAAGGTAATAGTGACAACACTAAGTTAATCGCTTACTTCTTTACTTCCTTCTACCATAAAAGAAAATTAATTTAATAGTAATAACTTTCTCGTATTATTCTACGTTCAACATAGTGTTCTATGTAATCGAGTGTGAAACATACGGGCTGCGCTTGATAACCGCAATTCCGCACGTGTTTTAACAGTAGCATAACAAACTATATTAAACGGAATAATTAAATATATGTGAAGAACTTAAAGAAGTTCAGATGAAGCAACCAAAACACCTAATCAAACTAACATTAGTTTATTGAACGTATCGGACTGTAACCGATTAGTATGCGTATGCTTTGATGTATTAATGTACACCAGGACTGATTTCCAAATGGAAATCCGCAATCCCTGCTTGCTCTGCCATCCCTGCCTCTGGATTTCAGTCGTGAAAGCTCATCTGATATTTTATTGCGCATTACTTGCGTTTATCTTGCCTGATATTTTAATAAGTAAGCGTCTCTTGAACCGCAGTCTTGTCATAACAAAAAATATTTTTCCCCTTGAGTTTTTTTTTTAAATAGAAAGTCGACCTTTGTACGTGAATCACATCAAGAAATAAATGTAAATCGATATTTTATTGCCTTGAAAAGATGGCAATACATCTTTTATTTGATTTTTCAACCGTAAGTTTAATATCCGGTTAAGAGGTTATCTTTTTGCATACGTCGTACATATGATTTAGAATTAACATTATGCCGTTTATTACGTAAAGTACTGTATTGCAATATTCGGGTCCCCGCACAAATTTATATTACGACTTCGAGTATTAACAATTTTGAAACTGAATGACCTTTTCGTCCACTTTTTGTGTAATCCGTCTCGTTAAAGTTCTTATATAATACAATAATAAAATCTTTGGATCTTTTTATAATAATAAATTTGATAGTTGCCTATTCACATTTGTAGACGATAAGAATTAAAAAAAAATTAGTACATATTTTAGAACGGTATTAAATTGATATGTTTTTCATCGTAGAAGAAACAATACATTAATGTTTTCACCTAGCATAAAGACTTATGATTTAAATTTCATCTTTTATTTTGATTTTTTTAAAGTTTGCTCTCGACTAAGAGGTTTGAAACACCAATTTAATAGAGGTTAAAGCTATCATTTTTATTGAAAGAAACACTCGATCTAATTCCTAAAATGATGAAACATAAGCACAAAAATCATTCGAACATACTAAAACAGAATTTGAAATTTTGATAGACTTAGGTATTCAGACTCAAAACTCTGATCTATAGATTAAGTATAGTAAATATAAAGCGGTTGCGTAACGTAATTCTTTATTCGAATTATTTAAATCCGTCGTTTCCGCTGGGTGTTCGACACCGTCGGCGGGACATTGGGCGCGTCTCGATGAATCAATTGGCTCTATGACCCCGCGTCCCGACTCACAGCTGCCTGAATTCATCATGTATCTACAATAATACCTATCAATACGTGTCCATATGCAGAAAAAAGTCATTCGACATTCTTTTTTATTACAGGAAGCAAATGAGCAAAACAACTACCAGGTTTTGAGCGACCACCGTTATTCATTAACGTTCACAACTATCAAAAAAGTTGCTTACGATTTACCAGTATTTTTTTAAGAAAAATAGGGAGTGAATATACCTTAGTGCAAGTATTATTTTCTACTTCAAACATAACTGTTTTTTATTTACAATTATATTGCAAACAATCGTGCGTAAGTAAATTGCAATTAAAATAAAATTGCATAAACAATTCTTAAGCTTACTGCTTGGTAGACTGCAATGAAATAAAAAGAAAGTAAATGTAAATTTACGTTTATCCTAATGTTTACTAAACCGTCAACTGACATAATTCAATTGAATTCAATCTTGAAAACATGTCATTATTAAAGTTTAACGATTAATGGTACTCATTTAGAGAAGTTTTTCACAAATTTAATCAAATGCCCTTTGTACTCGTACGTCGTACGGTTGCGAATAATCCAATATTCGAAACGACTCGAAAAATAATAAGTTACACGTTTATAGACTGAACTATAAGCGCTTAGTTTATAGCTATTATTCACCTATTTATAAAAACGTTAATTGTCAATATTAAGGTAAACTGTTTTTCGACAGTATATTTAAGAGGCATAACCACAAAGTAATACTTGAAGCGACTGAAAGCTGAAAAAAAAAAACCGCCAGCACAAATGCACTTCAATCAGTGAGGCGACAAGCGCAACCAAGCTCAATGAAGCAAAGTGACACTGTTGCTCCGACACCAAAATAAAGCAAGCGGAGGTTCAAGTGGTTAGAGTAAGTGAGTGTATTTAAAATATATGTATATCTACGTCGTAACGAATCCTAAATATTTCCAAGTATATTATATAAAAAGCTCTATCAAAAACTCTAATCATATTCAAGCATAAAATTGTTGCGTTATGAAAATATATTAACCATAAAAATAAAAGAAGATGTCAATAAATTGTAGAAGACTATAAGTTTTTCTAAGCCCCTGGGACTGAGAGAATCAAGCTCCCTATGTATACAAAATACTAGTGGTCTGTGCGGTTGTCCTTTGTGGACGAATTGCAAAACTAATTTAGCACCAAACTAAATTAGTACATTAGTGGCGAAAAAATAATTAGATCGCCGTTATCTTTCGTGAAATAAATAGTTTAGTTTTAACAAAAATAAAACGGTAAAGGACTCCTGATTGTTTTCGATAAAACTAAATTGCTTCTACAGGATGAATTTTGAAACGGGAGATCCGTTACAAAAATCATCTTTCTTTCATTTTATAACGCAAATAGTGAAGCGTTAATGCACACAGACACGTTTCATAGTGTCATATTATTCCATGAAAAGCAGTTTTCTTCATTGGATTCCATTACAATTTATAAGAGCACAATAATGCTATTGTGTGTCGTAACGCAATTGCATTTACGTTCGAGACAATACCGTATAGTTAACATTTACATCAATATTCGATTGACTCGATTTCATATAGAGACAGAGTGGATAGCACATTATACATCGGCTGATCGGTTGGCGCAGTGGTAAGACATTTGCCTTTCGCACCGCAGGTCGTGGGTTCGCCTCCCACCCAAGACAAACATTTGTGTGCGTGTATATGTCTGTTTGTCTTGTGTGCATGTAAAGACCACCGGAGGAAGAGCAGCAGCGTCTTCTTCTTCTTAGTACGGTGGAACATACTGCGATTGCCAACCCGCCTGCCAAGCGTGGCGATTATGCCACTTTTCCCCCAATGATGCGATCAATGGGGGAGGCCTATGTCCAGCATTGGACGATCATAGGCAGAGATGGATAGACGGTTCGTCTTCAAATACTAAGATCATTGATCGATTAGGTTTCGTACCAACGACATTCTCTGCAGATATGTATGATATTAAAAATAATAATAATTTGATGATAACGAACTCGAGCGGCTAAGACGTGAGGCCGTTTCTTCGTCGGAGTCTCCGGTCTCTCTACTGTGAGGGCAGTTCCGCAAATTATAGAGCAGCCTCCGGATGCGGATCAATTAGCACCTCTGGTAGAGGCGGAGGCTGTTGAGGAGGAAATGGCTGTCCAGAAATTAGAGCAGATGGGGAGAATATTGGAGGAGGCGATTATGGAAACGCGTCAAACGCCTCTCGAAAATCGACCACGACTTCCCCGCATTCCCCTCAGCAAGCGAAATCGGAATGTCGTGAGGGCTCCGAACCCGATGCTTGTTGCTTACCTGGCAGACAGCCGGCATCTTTGCGATACGGACTCAATCTTGTTTGGTGCTGCACTGGCCGTATGCCGATATGTCGGCGTCAAACTACCCACGTCTGGACGCGCTACGAATCAACGTAACACTATCCCAGCGTGGCGAAAAAGAATCGAGGACCGTATTGCAAAGGCGAGGGCTCTCATCGGCAGACTGATTAGCTTCAGGTCTGGCTAAGGATTGTGCGCACTGTGAGGATGGCGTTTGCTGGGACTGACGTAAGTTTGTCTCAGCCAGATATAACGATAAAGCTGACGGAACGCATAGATGACCTGAAGCAGAGGATCGCTGCGTGGGGAAAGCGGATTCGGCGATACACCTAGAGGCCCAAACGGTTCAATCAAAATCGTCTCTTCCAGAGTGACCAGAAGAGGTTCTATAAATCACTGGAGCGACCAGAAAGCAGTGGCACAGCCACAGGCCCAGATCATGCCGCCACGGTAGCATTTTGGCGGAACATCTGGTCTGAGCCGGTAGACCACAGTGAGGGTCCTTGGACACAAGCTGTAGAACGCACATGCGGTGAGAGTATACCCATGGACCCTGTTACCATCTCGGCCGCAGATGTAGCAGATGCGGTACGAAGAGCTCCGAACTGGAAATGCCCGGGGCCCGACGGACTGCATCACTACTGGCTGAAAGGGTTCATGAGTTGTCACGCTGTGCTTGCACAGCAATTCCAAGAAGCCCTCGACCATAAGTCGCTCCCGGACCTCTTCACTACAGGAGTCACTCACCTGGTTCCTAAAGACCACATCACGGCCGATCCGGCTAAATACCGACCCATTACGTGTCTATCTACAATATACAAGACATTAACATTCATTCTGTGCTCAAAAATCACCCGGCATCTTAATGCGAATCGGGTGATTTCCGTTGCTCAGAATGGATGCCGGGGTGGTAGCCGCGGGGCCAAGGAACCACTCCTCATCGATACGGTTATCGGCAAACTGATTAAGCACAACCGTCGCAATTTTTCCGCTGCCTGGGTTGACTATAAAAAGGCTTTCGACTCGGTGCCCCATTCTTGGTTAAAGCAATCTTCCTCCAGCAATGTATGGGCAATGGAGCACGATCCTTTGTCTCTTAGGCGAGCGCATGACAGCTGCCGAAGACCGGATAAGGATACGGAGGGGTATCTTCCAGGGCGACTGTTTGAGTCCGATATGGTTTTGCCTCGCCCTTAATCCACTCAGCACCTTGCTGGAAGATTCTGGGAAAGCCTATAAGGTAAAGGCTGGCCGAGGCGGCTGCTCGGGGTGAACTTCCGTAAGGTTGAGTCAGCCCTTGATGCGTGCTGCTGGCGTGCGGGGACTTGAGGGGCGCCACACCCTTCGTCTCCGCCGCCGAGGAAGGGCTGCGAGGGGAAGCGGTTTACCCTTTCCCTTGCGGCCAACTTGCGGTCGGCGGCGGGACCCGATACCAGATCCGCCGGTGGAGGCTGGGAGGGCCATTGGCTCTTCTGGCCCCCATGGCCTTAGGGCGACGGGTTCGGGGGAACTAGTCACCCATATAACTAAAGGCCAAGTAAGGGGCGCACGCCGGTGCGCCCTTCTGTAGGAGTAGTGAGGAGGCTCGCCCTCCCTCACAGAGGAGGAGCTGCTTCGGCGGCTGGCGCAGACGGGGCCGCGGAAGTAGTGCTACAAAGCGTCCCCGTAACCCATGCGTTGGAGGAACACTGTCAGGTTTTTAGTCGGTGCGAGTCCGACATAACCCGCTCTTGCCCCCGCGAGGGCGAGTATGCGTAGGCATTTAAAAGGTTACTTTTAATGAAGGTTAAGTTTAATTTCATAGGAAATGTTTGGTTTGGTATGGTTCATTTGAGACTTTGGGGTTTTTCCCTGGATGGCTAAGAGATTTTTTAAATAAATTGTATGACATTTTAAATTTACTATAGAGGTGTTTTACAAGCAATAGGCGTAAAACTATCTATTGGCGCTAGCGTTTTTGTTTTAACATAGTTTCTTACAGCTTGAACAAACTCGTACAAGACAAAAACGTGGTAGGTAAAAAGTTTCGCATCCTATTTTACGATGGTTATCATGTTTCTACATGGTCGTGGGAATCTTAGGTAGGAATATAAGTATTGTACATTGAAAACTGTTGTCCATTGCCGCAACAAATTACTTCGAAACTTTAATATTTATGGTTTAAGGAAAATCCTAGTATAAAAGGTAAACAAGTAAGAATATTTTATCATCACTTCAATCACTAATTTACTAACAAGCTCAAATGAAATTAATATAAAATAGTGCTAGGTTTCACTGCAAAAAAAATGCTCCTATATATGTGGACTTTTCTAGCGTAAATTTATGCTTTACACGACCAAAACGAACCACAGTCATACATACCTCCGTTCGAATAAGAATCAACAATTCTCTTACGAAGAGAATACTAACATCTTGAAGGCAAACAGCATCACGTCGTTAAAAGTTAAAGTTAGCATATTCCTTAATTATTGAGGTAAGACGAAGTTATTTCATACAAGCTCATTACTTCGCACGCGTCGATGTGTGGTAGGTATGGGAAGATCCATTCGCAACGCAGCTGCCTTGCACGATACTAAAATGCATAGAAAATGAGAAGTAAGAAATTTCATCCGTTATTTAACGAACTGACCACTGATTGGGAAATTAGTAACGGTACTATGCCTACCAGAAAGCAGCTCTAAACACTTCGAAATAAATGTTCACGTTTAATATAGTACGCCTACATCTTTCTTTTTCAGATCTAATATCGGACATTTAGACGTTATGGAATCACGGCTATTCATCTATACTATTACTTAATATAAAAAAGCTGAAGCGTTTGTTTGAACTCGCTAATTTCAGGATCTACCTATCGGATTTGCATAATTCGTTTTGCATTTGATAACCCAAATATTTAGAAAAGTTATAAACAATTCAACATCACACTACACTTTGAGGAGACGAGAAGAAAGAAAAATAATGTTACACGAGAAGGATGCAATAACGGAACGCTTCGAAGGTGCAGCTAAAATGTTATAAATCTAAAGACACAAAAATTATTTTTAGTGTGAAAATCATCAATAACAAAGCTGGCAGCTTCCGACGGACAATTGCTTTTCATGAACTTAGTATGATAGAATTAATTTCCTCCTATGAATTGTGCGTTCGTAATCCAATTTCACAAAAAAAGATTAGGCAATAAATCGGACAAATGGTATTACGTAACTACATACGCATGCTTCACGATTAGGGAAACACAAAGGAGCGTAAAGCGTAACTTAAATGTGCAACATTCTCCCAACACGCAAATGTATTACGATGCGAAAAATGCATTCTTAAATACTACTGATATTTTTACTACATATATTTAGTGTTCATTCGTCATCCATATACCATACCCTATACTTGGTTGCAATAGTAGCTACCAAGTATGACATTAGCCCGTTTGTCTGTCTGTTAAATAAATCTAAAATTACATATATTTATTGGTATAAACAGAGTTTCGTATACTTTTCATTCTTTCCATCTACTTCACAACTCTCATAAACGCAATTAACGCATCTATAAATTCTGATATCGCATGGAACAATGGTCTTTGGACACTTAAAATCAGGCGAATGAACATCCTCCTAGATGAGACCATAATTAAACATTGTCTGGTTGGCGCAGTGGCAAGATAATTGCCTCTCACGCCGCAGGTCGTGGGTTCGATTCCCACCCAGGACAAACATTTGTGTTCATGAATATGTCTGTTTGTCATCCAGTTAATCATCCTCATGTTAATCATCCATCTCTCTGTTCTCTGTAACTCTCCCTGTCAATGGTATAAGCCCTGAAGGATGAAAAATTATTTAAAGGACGAATGAAGTGAGAATGACGGGATAAATCTACGTTATTAGTCGATGTTCTAGATAAAAGATCAGATTAACGACATTCTAAAAAAAGACAATATAAGGAGTACTCGTAACTAGCGATCTTGTGTACGCCTACATGCTCGTCGTTTGTCGTACTTACTCATGTAAGCATATGTATAAATCTAGAAGCGAGAGAATGTGCCAGGATCGCGCCAAATGTAAATCCGTAATCTCTGCCTACCCCTGAGTTACGGGCGTGAGAGCATATTTATTTATTTTATGTTTTATTTCTTAGTTTTTATCTACTCCTTGACGTTAAAGTAAAAAAATAGTATTATTAAATATTAAGTAATAACCAAGTAACTAAATCAATAATCTATAAGAAATTAGCAGTCACGTCCGAAATAACAAAACTGATTTAATAATAATAATTTTAATACTGACAACAAACACAATAGGAAATTGCGCAGTTGACCGTGACCACAAAAATTGTGCTCGAAGCGACGCGTAATCATAGCATTCGTTTTATTATTCATTTTTATGACACCGCTGTAATGAGACCGGAATAGAAGCTATTTCCGAAGTATTTAAGTTCCGGAACAGTTACCTTTATTTATGTTATAGTTATGTATATACATACAACGAAGTTTCTTCTTTCTTCCACTCTAGAGCATGAATGCTTAGAATTAAAAGAAAAACAAAAATTAAAAAATACTATGTTAATGACGATTATTAATAACGACTGATCGGTTGGCGCAGTGGTAAGATTCTTGCCTTTCACGCCACAGGTCGTGGGTTTGATTCCCACCCAGGACAAACATTTATGTATGCACATGTCTGTTTGTCGTGTGTCTGGATGTAAAGACCATCGGAGAAAGAGAAGCAGCGTCGTTTTCTTAGTACGATGGATACTGCGATCGCCAACCCGCCTGTCCCCCCGAATACGTGATCGATGGGTGAGGCCTGTGTCAAGGAATGGACGATCATAGGCTGAGATTGTGGTGGAATATATTAATAACTAAAATAGCCACATTTCCGACTGCACTTAAAATTATTTCGAGATACAGTATTTAGTGGTAATTAAATATACACAAATAATTATCAAACATAATAGCGACCATTCTCGAAAACGTTATTTTCGAAGAAAACATTGACACATTTAATTTATTTCAGTTTTTTATCTATACATATTAAAAAAAAAACGCTTCATGCAAATATGTAGGAATAGGATGTATACATCGATAGAAGACTCAGATAACCTGAAACTATACTTAATACTTCATGAAATCTGTATAAGGAAATGTAGCAGATCACAATTATATAATTTTAATATAATTTCGATATTTAACCTAATACATGAACATTGAACATTTAGAATTTTAATTACGTTATATAACTGTGTAATTTTCTAAACGTTCTTGACTAAATTCTGAAGAATTATACACAAAGTGCATTGTATTCGAAATCCCTGTACTAAGTTCACGACCTTGAAAAGAATGAAACAATGAACTAAATGGTTACTATTATTAATTGTACAGATTATTTTTTTAATACCAAAAGGTGGCAAACAAGTAAGCGAATTGCATATGCGTTGCCTACCTTTAAAAGACAGAGGAGGGGATAGACGGAAAAATGGACATTTCCTTTTCCTGTTCATCGCCTTCCCCATCAAATCCTCTTTCCCTTCCCATGCTTTCCATATAAGATAAGGGTTCGAATTGAGAGAGGACTGAAATTAGGCCTCCGACACTTCATTCCTCACACGAAGCGCAGAAAACTTCTACTTCATGCCTGTCTTCTGTGAGATCGTGGTATTTCACCGGTCGATGGGGCTATTCGTGCAACAGATGTTATTGTTGCGGACTCTATCACTATACAATTTAATTTTAATAAGTATTTTAAACATTGTTCTAGCAACCAAGTTTGACTACAATCCTGTCGTAATAGCTTAGGAGATATTGGGGACAATACACATTAGCATAATATCAGTAAATTCAAACTACTTCAAACAATTTGATTTAAATTCGCGTTTGAATTGTACGATCACTTCATCTAGTGATTATCTTATTATCTTCATTTAGGCATTACATTTGGGCGGAAAATTATCTCTTACGGTAAATGTGCACAATGGAATGAACGGAAAAGAAGGTGATTAAACATTGGGTTAATGTTAACTGCCTCTATTCAACTCACTATTGTTGTCTACTATTGGACGTAAATCGAAGTTTTAGTTTGCATATTGACGTTCAATTTGTGTTTTTTTATCTCTTATTTTTAAAAAATTATCAATTATTTGTTATTATTTACTTAAATAGTCAACACAATTCTTTACGCTACGCCGCGTTTAGTACTTTGCCTAAAACAAATTTTATTTCATAACTTTCCAACAATTTAAGAGTTGTTGATGTGAAAATCAACAATCAATCAACAAACAAATCTTTCTATAAGCATTTCACAAAAGGAATCATGAGATAACGAGTAAATATACTGTTGGAGACCTTTTTTTTTTTGAAAAAAAAAGCTGTTGTTCGAACAGGCTGACGTAACGTTCGAACGGGAACGTAGCACGATGACAGGGCATAGGCTTATAATGAAATATTTGTGCTTATGCGTTTTGCTACCCACCTCTCCTTTTTCTCAATCTCTCTTCTCTCATCTGTCTTCTACAAATAGGCCAACCACAACTTTATTGATAGACAGGTCTCCTAATTTTAAGGGAAGCGTTTGCTGCCACCACAACATATTTAACTCATTCAGTTCTATTATGTTACCCAAAGTTAATTTGAACTTATCATTTATAACTTGTAAATTTTAATATTATATATGTCGAGGGTCGAAAGAATGTGTGTTATTAAGTTTCAACAGTCAAACTCATTACCGCGTCAACTCATACTTAGTCAACACTCGTCCGAGGCCTAATTATACATCAGAGCTAACAATTTCGTCGGAAATGGAACATGAAAAAATACCGACACGGTCGCTGGGCTGTGCTTTGTCATTAGAAATGAATATGGTTAATGTACCGGTGCACGAATTATATTTTCTATTTTCAATCATTATTTAAAATATTTACAATTACGTTACGTTGTTAGCCATGCAACGAAAGCAACTGTTCAACAAAACAACAACATACACGAGCCGTATTTATCTCAGAAGACCTAACGGAATACTACTCTGAAATAAAATTACACGCTGTTTAATAATTGAGGTGCTTGAGGATCATCCATCCATCCATCCCCTTCCCACTCCTACAGCTCCTCGTTGCAAAAGGTACGTACTTAACCTTTTCTCATTTCGGAATAAAGACTATTCGACACTGGCTTGATTAATACACACACTACCCCGTTCGCTTTCAAAAAATGGGCACCATGTCTCCTTAACGTTTACTACTGTCTGGTAAATTAATAGGAATAACTTAGCCAAATGCCAAAGAACGCACTTGTGTGGTGAATATTGCGTACGAAATACATATTGCATTACATTATTGAGAACATAACTTTCATCATTCAATAAATGTTTTTCAAGAGTTTTTCTAGGACATCACAAAAATTGTTTTTTAAAACAGACATAGACCAGACTTGTGACAGATTAAAGAATGATGCAAATGATGAATGGAGTTAGGAGCGAGAAAGTATACAAGGACCATACCAAATGGAACCCGTTATTACTATTACCTACCCTACTGGGATAAGAATATAAATGCTTATGTTTTAAACGGTGAACGACATTAACAAATATATCTTTTACATCTTTAAAATCGAAGTTCCATAATCCATATACATATTATATGCAGCGCTTGAAATTAAATTGTGTAACATAACTTTATTGCATTTTAATTCGTTGACACGTTAAATTTACTTAAAAGAATTAGCAGTAAAATTTTATTTTACGAAGTAAATCCATTTTAAAATTTTCAAGTAACCGCAAGAGATTCGATAACACTCAAACGTAACAAAGAAAAATTCTCAATAATTAGTAACAATCAGTTCGTATCGAACAATCGTGAAATTGCCAGCAATGCTACAATTTGTAAACAGTGGCCCGGTATGTTTATGGTCGCTCTTCGGGCCTATTGTAGCGAGTTTAATGCTTTCGATTGTATAATTGCATGTTCTATGAAACTGACCAAACAACCCGCTTCGGTTACTTGTTTTTCGAACACTTTTACATTTTACATTTTAATGTGTATAAAGATATTTTTCGAAGAGTAGGTTACTTATCTCATAATCATCACCACCAAAGACCCAAACACTGCTACAAATATCGGTTCCATGCGGCCCTAGTCCAAAATGTTGACCTCGTTGAATTTTACTTCGTTCTGTATCTCTACATGGCTTGACTTCGACTTCGAAACTTTCAAATTACAATAATTTTTAAAAATGACAGAGGATGTGCCAGCAATATCTTCTACCGCACTATTAATCGTCATCAACAAAAAGGCTAACATTGTTATCTGTTCCTCTAATACTGACTGACCGGTTGGCGCAGTGGTATGTTACTTTCCTCTTACGCCGCAGATCGTGGGTTCGATTCCCACCGAAGACAAACATTTGTGTGCATGAACATGTCTGTTTGTCTTGTGTTTGGGTGTAATTATCTATACATGTATGCATTTACAAAAGTATTAATATACGTAGTATCTGGTTTCCATAGCACAAGCTTTCCTTAGTTTGGGATCAGATGGCCATGTGTGAATAATGTCCATAAAAAACAATAATGGTCTAGAAAATGGTTTGTGACGAAGTTACAGTTTGGAATAAACATTATCCCCCGGATTTTCCGGATCTTGAAAAGAGACGTTGGGGAAAAAATGTCTTTATTTTATTATCAGAGAAATGGAATCCTTTTGTAATTTTTAATGTTTTGCCTGTATATATACAAGTCTTAAATTACAAATACTTTGTAATTAGAGGAAATAATACGTTAAGAATAAAATATGATAATTATTTTTATGTAAACATCTTCCGTAAAACATTTTATGGAAATGAAATTGACTGGAAAGGAGCGCTGCGTAAGACTATAATTATTACAATACTGTGTCCATAATCGCTGAGCTGAGTTATATATTGTCTAAGCTATTTTTTTATCGTTAAATTTAATCACAAACCCTTTCTCATATCGTTCTGTTTCCCTTAAAAATGGCTTAGATTAAGATTAAGATTGGAATAAGCTGGTTTTCATTAACATTTTTTTTATTTTTATATGAAAATCTAAAAATCGATAATTTGCACACCCATAGTTTTGCAATAATAGTTTCCATTTTGGAAATTTTAATTTATAATACAATATTTTAATAAAAATAAACTTGATATGCTTAGAATCCATCTCTAGTGTAAAAGTCTATTGTATGACTTTTTTAAATCAAATAATTTACACATTGTATTTGATACATTGATAGTCGTATGACAGTAAAGTGTAATGAGAGCCAATATGACAGCTTTAATTATTAGTCTTATAACTTGTGTTAACGTAAGTTTTATACCTTTACAAACAATACGACAACAGCTCATAATATATGCTGACTGTACCTACTAGGTAATCATCAGAATGTCCTGAATATTACAAGTTTAGTTAATCTTTTGAGATTTCATATAAACTACTCAATTATCTATCACTTTTTTACATCTTTTAAACATTTTTACGATTATATTATACAAAACAAAATATTAAGGATAAACAATGATAATATTTAATATTGTTTTTGGATTAATGCGAAAAAATTATTAGTTATTGTTTTTTTTTTCAATTATTATGCAATATGAAAATTCACTTACACCGGTCCCCAACAACTATCAATTAGCAAGCAGACAAAAAAAATACTTTTTCCTACTTTCTACTTTTGTCCAATATAATGTAGGACAAGTATGTCCTTTGACTAATCCTCTGAAATTGTTGCCAAAAATTTATAAAACCCTCTCGACAAATATAGATTATATTTATTTTATCAAATTCTTTGTACTCAAGAATACGAAACATGATTTTTATTAGTTTATTTTATTTGGTTGAGATCCGAACTACAGACCATGAGGTCGTAAGTCGGGCGTTCAACCGCTGAGAAGTAATTGCAATTAGATATCACAAAGGATTAAACAAAACTGCAACTGCAAACTGTAATAGGATAGTCATAGGTAGAACAATTTATATTATCCGAAACCGTTTTTGAATTTGTTATGAACTCTGTGGTGAGAGGACTAAATACTTTTCAGAATTATTTTTTTAAACATTTGAAATTTTCATATTAATTTTGAAACATTAATTTTGATTACAAACATCAGATTTTTTTAGGCTCCTCAACACTGGAATAACTTTATAATCATGTTATGACTCAAGAACCCAAGAAACAACCAATTGAATTCCGAAATATCCTGCATAATTGTAGAGATTATTAAGAAAGTTATATAGTTTGAAAGTAAATGTTCTTTCCTGCTGAATTCATAAGATTGATAGAAATTCCCACGAAAATTAGTAGATTATCAAAACAACTATCTTTAATCTAAATAATAAAAATAGTAACAATCAATACTCAAGTATGTATACAAAACACTAACCTGCGAATAGATGACCACCGGTAAAACGATCTCTCTGGCAATGTTCAAAAACAAAATGTCAACGTAAATTAGAATATACAAAATTAAAAAAAAAAAAACAGCATAGACAATAACTGGCAGGTAATAACTTTTTGTTTTATTTCTTTTTTTCACTTTCACTATCTTTTTAATTTTAATGGTTAGTTGTAAAAAAAAGTTTTTATGCGGTGTCGTGAATAAATACGCGACTTAAGTAACGAAACACGCGCAGTCCGTATAGCCTCGCATTCATTACTGAGGCCGTGAACGCAACTACAAGCAGCGAAGTCCGTTCTAAGTTGAACCACGATATTATTCACGCACGAGGGCTGTGTGGATGACGCGTATTATCCTCCTGCTACAGGATGTCAATGCTTCCAAAAGCAATTGATTAAATACAATCCCAGATATTTTATTTACACGACCCTCTGAACTTTATATGATATGTCGTTAAAAAAAAAATAACAAACTAGTATTCGTAAATTCGTTCTTTTTCTTCTTTTTGGAGTGCTTCTACGATTAACAAAGGTTGGCAGTTAGTTCAGCATATCTCGTTAAAGTAAACTCAGTAATAATAATAATGTAAACGCTAGAGAAGACCTTCCATTATTCGAATCCCGATGACTGACTCCCTCAGGGCGATCAAGAGATGGCAGCAGTTTGTCCTTAAAACCAACTGTCTTTTTGATCCTGTGATCTGAAGCATGAACGATGTATCCATCGAAGACACTGCTACAGTTACTGTCCAAGATAAAATCCAAATTTTGGATGTCATGCCAACTTGCATGTCAGCTACAAAGAAAGGTATTATTGGAAGAATTCTTCGTTCTATGCAGCTTATGGTTCTTCTCACCTCAAAATAAAAAAGAGCACAATTCTCCTCCCAACGATTTGAGTCGTCTCGACTCACTTGACCAAAGGCTGTTGACTGAACCTAACTGAGCCCACGGTGAACCAAGAAGTTTAGTATCAACTGTATATAACAGATTAATGAGTATCAATATATTCTTCTTTACAATCTATGTTGTTTCTTTAATTAGATGAATGTAACAATCTGTATTTCTACAATCGATGAAATGTTACTTTTTAGGGTAAATATATTGTAATTGTACACCACAAACAATTAAAGAATTACAATTGACGATAAACTTACAAACCTCCGTTCGTCATAAACGCTCACGACTGTAACCCAGAGAGAGAGAGAGATAGAGAGAAGTCGGCGGCGATTACGGATTAGCTTTTGGCGCGACACACTCCTGGCACACTCTCTCGCCTCGCATATATACTCGTCGGTTACGAGTACTCCTTTTATCGACGTTACTTGGGCCACATACTTAAAGTTTAAATCAGCAAATACATAAAAAAGAAAGAATGAAAGAAACTTTCAGAGAAAATAAATACAGCAAAACTACATAATGATATGTGGCGAATGACAAAACATGTAAGATTTTCATAATTACATTTAAAGTCAAGATATAAAACTAGTTAATAATTTAAAAAAACGATAAGCCCGACTGACTGTACCCCTATGACTATGACACTCCGGGAAGAATACGAAGCTTGTACTCATCAAAATTGGTCAAGCCGTTGGAGGAGTACGCCATAATGGAACGGATATACATACACACCCGCCAAAAAATATTACCCAGTCGGGCAAAAATATCAAATTAAATATTATATTGTTCATACTTAGTTTTTATCCGTATCATCATTCACCTGCCCTGTTCCACTTAAAGGGGGGTCAGAATAACAATTTTATTTGCCCTATTGATACTTATATAAACACATATGTATAATTACTGTTTGTCTTAGCCAGAGCATTTCATAACAAAATCAAAGAGATTCATATATATTAAATTCATATACATGAAGATTTTCCTACAAGTATTTTATCCATAATGGTCGCGCCTAATTAAATAATTAGAAAACGCTTTAACTATGTATTGGACGATAACCTAACCTAACCTAATAATAAGAGAATATTATAAAGGTATCAATGAAGCGAACAATTTACGCAAAACTTTAACGAATTATGAACCTAAACCTTCCACACGAATCTCTCGTCTATTGGTAATAACCGCATGAAAATCAGTTCGGTAGAATGCGCGCTTTGTTTTATATGTGGTGATGTGAAATTCCATATGATTATGTGCGCATAATAATGACATTCAGTCCGTTCTTTCATTGATATATATAAAAGAATTAACGTATTATAATCGATAATTTAAACTGATAAACAACATCACATCTTTCATTCAATAGTAATCCACTAGTAAAACTACTAAACAATAGAGGGCGCTTATAACAATATTTGCAAATGTTCTAGAATAATTTATGACAATTATCTTTCATGCATCTATTGTATTAGTACCCAAATACATAAGAAGATACAGTGAAGTCACGGTCAGTCATTTTCTCAAACCGAGATTTGCAATATCGCAAGGCGCAACTCGACATATTTTCTTCTAATTTTTTTCTTTGCCAAAGTTTAAGCACTTCATATGCTAGCGTATGACATTAGACTTAATGACTGTGTTAACAGTAATTGACTCAGATATTTCTTGGCGTCGCGATTGCAATTTTAACTTTAAGAAATAAGATGCATGCATAAAACCATATTTCTTGTCACAGAAATAGGTATCTCATCCTTTTCTTCTCTTATGAGATTTGATGCCAATGTTTAACCATCGCAAGGATAACTTATTACCTAATAACTTTCAAGATCAAAAGAAATAATACATTCATGTCATTTAATTATATTTCAATAGTAGGTACATTTATTATCAAACGCTTTTGTGTTATAAGACAATAACATATTTGATAAAATACATACGTTATAATCGAAGTTCTGGGTCACGATGTCAGCAATGAACATATATAAATTGAATGCTTAAAGTAATTTAATATTTAAACTATAGATATAATATGTCCACATACCAACAATTACAGTGATCAGAAGACACAGATGGATTATGGATGCACTGCAGGCTTTTGTAAGGGAAAATCAGGGGATTAGTAAAGGGGGAAAAGAGGAAAAGTAGTTGGAGTCAATTGCACATCATTCATTTAGACGAAAGACAGCAGTATACTTCCATCGATTGGAATGGCAGGAAGAATGTGGGATTTTACACACTAAAACTCCCTCGAGTACGACGATAGTAGGGTTCCGGTATCTCCAAAGGAACATACCGGAACACTCTGCACTGAGCTTCAACACGACCCAAGGGAAACAGAGACTGTTCTGTTGCAAGAACGCAGTATATACCTAAATATCTTTACTTGACACTGGCATTATAGGTCTTAGTATTGTCTCGAGCCGACCTATTCAATGATGTTGCCTCCACCATTGCACACCTTATTAAATGGTATGAGTGTGAGTGCAAACTAGTAGCATATAAATAGTGTCTGATCTGATCTCAAGGGAAGCCTTAAAGGCAGTACATCAATAACAATCACCTACATATATAAGCGTTAAATTACAACCTTCATAAAGTATTATAATTATTAAGAAGATTAAAACTGCAATTTAACAATGGGCTGCAGAAAATAAACTAAAAATATTGCAAACAGTCACAATAAATCAGATTTTTATTTTATTGCATTTTTTTATTTTATTGCAAGGCATTGTTGCCTTGTTCTGTAAATATAGTCTATCCTTTTTGGGTAGAAGGCGGCAACTGACTAAGCGACCTTATTTTAAGTTAGGTTATTTATTTGCCCTATAACCGATCGGTTATAGGGCAAATAAATATAGGGTTGGCTATTCATGCATAATAGGGTTGATGGGGATGACATGAATAGCCAACGATTCTTCAGGAAAAAGAAAGCAAGCAAGGTAAGATGGAAAGGACATGCGGCATCTTACAGTAAACTCAAAGCAATAAATATTTACTCTACGCCTAATTCACTTCACACCGATATTAGGTAAGGTCTTATTTCCCTGATCTATCCATTTCATTCATGCAACAACTGTTGCTGCTGCTGGCAGGAGTTGTATTTTCCCTGCTCATTATTATTTTCCAGTATCTAAACGAAACGAGTACATAGTAAAAGTATAGTTACAAGTATAGTTACAACAGCTAAAAGTATACTGTCGCTAAATTATAGATAGAACTGTAGATATATTATAGTTTCGATTATTTTAGCTTTCTTGTTTACGTGCACTTTCAGAAAAATAATGAATCTTCAGTATTTAAGGTAATAAAATTAATTAAATTCTTAATACTGTAAAATAAACTTGAAATTTAAATACAATTTAATTTTTATATATATGCTCTAAGATAAAACGCTTCGACAATACTAGCAAGAACATAACGCAATTTGTTTTATCATGTTGTGGGGACTGAACTTGAAATACCTTAAACGTTTAAGTCCAATTATTTAAATTAAACTTTTACCAAACATAACTAGAAATTTTTAATAATTCAACAAACATAATTTCAAAAGTTGATTCGCAAGTTATATGTTTTAATTTTTTTTTTGTAAAACTCTTATTAATAATAATTGAAAGTTGTTTAGTTGATTCCGAAATCATAGATGTTGGCACTTCTGTAATCGTGACAAAACTTTCGTTCGCTTCGTCCATGGTGAATAAGTGTTTATGATATTGTACAAAACTTGGAGATCATTACGTGTAAATTGTTAAATTGTGAATTTTAGAGTTTTTCTTTAATTTACTTAAAGTATTTTTTACTATATGCATTTTTATTCCAACAAATTAAGTGCTAAATGATAAGATGAAAAAATGTTATTGTGTGCTAAGTTTTATAATGGCGGCCCGTCGCGTCCCCCGCGCCTCCATTTCTTTGACAGTCAAATATGACAATGCCGAGACGTAGAAATGTTAAAGTTGTTATGTTTTTGTAAATAACCTAAAGTTGGACTGATATATTAAAACAACATAGTCTTAAATATGAATACAGAACATCACAGTATCAACACGGGTGGTGGCCAGCCTCCTGGTAACTCGGAGGTGCATAGAATTTTAAGTTATTTTTTTCTATTTTTTCCCATTCCAATAAGTACTAAAATGATAAATAATTACAGTCTCAAAATCAAAGAGTAACATCTACTCAGCAACAACAGCAACAATCAAGCAATAATCTGCCTCCCACTACTTCTGCTACCGACCTACGAGTTAATTCGGCAGCTGTTAACGTTGCTTTGTCTAGTGTCGCAAAGTATTGGGTCTTTACAAATCTTTTTCCTGGCCCAATACCTCAAGTTTCTGTTTATGGGTTGCCAACTAATGCAAGGATTGAAAATGGAAAAACTGTGCAGGTAATTATAGATATTACTCATTCAGTCATCAGTCAATATAAATAAGTTGAACAAAAGGTCAACATTTAAATAACTATTTTTGATACCCTCAAGAGACACGGAAAAATGTGTTCACAAATACTACATTACTAATAACTAAATTATTTCTTTTGGGACATGTCTGTCAATTATTCTTCCAATTTGGCATATATTTTCAGTAAGATTCATTATATTGTAAATACCGAACAAGTAATTGGTGTAAACAAGGTAATGTTTCATCAGAAACATTTCTAATCCATTTTCATGCCATTTTTTGGTCATGTAGGTAGTTTTTTGATGGAACACAACCCTAATTGTTTTATGTATATTGTTATAGGATCTTGGTCAAGCTCATGCTGGACTTCTAAATGGTGATCCTAATATTATTCTTGGTCAGCACAGTGGGCAAACACAGCTGTCTGTGGAGGGACCTAATGGCCAACAAATACCCGTCACTCAAATTATCGCAACACAACTGCAATCTGGACAAACTCATGGTAATTTAGTAATAATAAATAAATAATATAAAAATAAATAATAGGTAACTTTCTAATTTTGAGAAATATATTTTTGCTAAATGGTTGATGAAATCCATGATGAAATTAAATATATGCGCTGTTCCAAATTATGACCTAAATGTTGCAAATAAACTTACTGTAGAAGTTGAACTTTACACTATTTTATATTTTCATTACTTTTACAGTAATTTTACCGAAATCTTGAAAGTAAATTTTACAAAGTTGAAGTCTTTATTTGGAAGGGCACACTGTAAAATCTTAAAGTATCATGGACACTGTGAAATCACAGATACATAAGGGAAAATAATCCTTGCAATCATTTTATTGATCCAAGATTTGCTTACTTAAAAAAAAACTAAGTGTCGGTTCCTACTGACAGTAATGAATCTGTATAACTTAAAAAAAGGAAAGTTTTTAAAAGTAATATGAAATAAATAGTATAATGTAAAATTATATTTTCTTAATAGATAAATAAATAAAGGTAAAAAGATAAATAAATAAAGGTGGCAAGTGAGCAAGTGGTCCACCTGATATTAAGTGACCTATAAGCATTTGCATCAAGCTAATGAACAGACAAGGGAATAAACAGAAAAAAGGATTCCTTATCCTATCTATCCCTCCGCTGTCATAAAGGAAGGAGAAGATTATAGTTAGGCCTCCAAAACTTCTGTAATCAAACAAAAAGCAGAATATGTCTACTTGATGCTTATCTTCTGTGAGGTAGTGGTATTTCACCGGTCGAGCCGGACCATACATATTACATGTTTTGGGTTGTACCACATAGTTGTTTTTAATTTTATAGAATCATTGGTGTCTCACAGTCAGCAGCAAGATCATAGTAGTCAGCAAAACTCTGGCAATGGTAGCCAAGGCTCGGTTGGCGCGAGCCAGCCCACGCACCAGCAGGTACCCAATAATCGGGTCGAGTTTATACAACACCATAACACTGATATGGTAAATTATGTGGTAACCCATTCTGTTTACTAGCAGGAATGCTAAAAATAAGTTGCTGTGTAGACAATATACTGAAAATTGTTAATACAAAGAGTGCATGTTTATGGATTGTAAAGAAATAAAAATGTGAAATAAAAAAAACAGTAATGTTATGCATGCAAGCATTATTAAATATTCTGTCCTAATTTGTATAATTTTTTAATATGTGTAATTTACTTTAATTATCTAACCTTCGGAGGTTAGATAATTAAATAGAATAAACTATTTTTTTTTATTTTGCATGGTTAAAGTAGTTTTGACTTTAATCAGTTTTGTGTTGTGATGTTTGCATCTAAATCTTGAGACCTTGAATTAATATTTATATAATATATATAAATGAGGCAAATTAAAAAATTTAATATTATTTGTTTGCTTATTAAAGACTTGGGGGAATAGTCTAATTACATAAATATGAAGCAAATATAAGTGTTACTATAGCTTTGCATGGTATACAAACTTAATATACAATATTAATGGATGCATTAAATTTAATTATATTTAATAATTCGAATTTTAAATAAATTATGATTTTGATTTGCATTTATAAAGCAAAAAGAGCATATTTGATTTATAACTGTATATTGTTCAATAAATGTTTTAATGTTCAGGGCCATCATTCCCAACAACATTCAATGCAGCAGCAGCTTATGGCAACCAATCGAGCTGACCATGCAAATCAACAGGTACGATATAAAACATTTCCATTCTAGTTATTATTTAACAGGGAGATTGGAGCTGATTAATTAAAGCTGACATGTTCTACACATTTACACTTTGCACTGTATGTGCATCATGAAAAGTCTATCCATCTCTCTTGTGCATCAACAAGTTTAAAGTGAAAAGGGACAGTATTGTTTTATTTTTGCTATTTTATAAATACAGAGTAGTATATTTTTGCCTTCACCTGTTAGCATAAGTTACAAAAAACAAGAATAGTGTTGAATATAGTAGTACATTACTACTTTTAACATATTTTTTTCATTTATTGGCAATTAAAATATTTAGGTTAATCTTACTAAAACCACCACCTCAGCCTATGATCGTTCACTGCTGGACTTAGGCCTCCCTCATTGATCGCATCATTGGGAGGAAATGTGCCATAATCGCCATGCTTGGCAGGCGGGTTGGCGATCGCAGTATGGTCCACCGTAATAAGGAAAGGACGCTGCTGCCCGTCCTCCGGTGGTCTTTACATCCAGACTCAAGACAAACAGACATGTTCATGCACACGAATGTTTGTCTTGGGTGGGAATCGAACCCACGACCAGCGGCGCGAACGGCAAGTGTCTTGCCACTGCGCCAACCGGTCAGTACTTACTAAAACAGTTGACTATAATTATTGTATTTTCAAGGAAAATCATTTCCTTTTCAAAACATACTGTACAGTGAAATTGCATTAGTGAGGTGGTGAGTTTTAGTTAACCAATATCAAACATCATGAAATAATGAAATTGCAAATCATTGTAAAACTTCAATACAATCTTGCAGATGTGATCTTAAATACTCTCTTCTGGCAAACTTCTGTTTATTTGTCCATAACTAACATTCAACCTTTTCAATATTCTCTCGTCAGCTTTGTAACAATGGCTTAATGTTGTCTTATATCCCAAAAACAAAGTTATTGCACAAGCACTGTGATCCCAGCTTTGCTTATTTTTTGTCCAACTGTGTAGAAAAAACTTGTCTGTGAATTAATCTATTCATAGAATAATAGTTTATTCATGGAAACCCTTATACATCTTTTATAATTTTTCAATATTCCCCATTCTATCTGGAATTATTTAAAGCAGCTATGTCTGTTTTGTATTTAATTCTTAATTTTAAATCATGACAAATACATTGTATTTATAAAATAATATTTTGATTCGTTTTATGCTGCTTATGATAATTAGCAGGTTAGCGAGGTAAGTTTGTTTGGGAATAATTACATAGTTTATATTATATTGAACACTTTATAAAGAGTTGTGTTTTTCACGGGTATGTACACTGCCGGCCAAAAGTTTAAGACCGCACTTAATCAACATAATTATCTATCAATTGTAATAAAATCTCATAAGATAAAAAGAAATGCACATCTGCATATTTTATTGTGATTATGGAATATTTAAAGAAGTCATTCTTTTGTTCACTTTCAAGTTATTGTACAATAAACATCTATTGTTTTCAAACACCGACAAACGCAAAGCTGGAGCCATATGGTAGAGTCATAATAATATTTTAATCACATCATTAATAATTAATTTGCTTTTGTTTCGCATTGGTCAATAATTAGGATTATTTAGCTCCTGAAAACACGTGTTTCCGACTTATTATTACCTGCCTTTACTTGGGTTTGTTCACAATCTCAATTAGTGTAAACTTGTTGTTTCTACAGTGAAGACGTCTTAAAATGGGAAAAGTACGCGAAATTAGCAGTGAAGTGCGTTCTGCCATCGTTTTTTTACTTAATAAAGGCACATCCGAATGTCAGATTGCTTCACAACTGAAGTTATCGAAGATTTTTGTTGATGGTAAATAACTCGATACAGATCACAGGCAAGATCGTCCACGCTCGGGAAGGCCGAGAGCTACCACGTCTAGTGAAGATAATTTCATTGTTGTTACCAGCAAGTGAAATAGACACTTAACAGCACGAGAAATCCACGTTGAAGTAAACAAAACCCGAGTTGAACCTTTATCATTGACTACAGTAAAACGGAGAGATGCGAAGTGGTATGGTCCTGTCGCCGTTCGAAAATCTTTTGCCAAGTCCACAAAACAAGAAAAAAAAAAAACAGTTGCAGTGGGCTCTTCCCTATCGAGATTGGACTGAAGAAGATTTTAAAAAAGTTTTTTGGACCAATGAATTCAAGTTTGAACTTGAGCCAAGAAAAGATGATGCCAGACTATGTAGTCCCAACAACCAAGCATGGTGGTGGCTCAATTATGGCCTGGGGTTGCTTCTCTAGCCAAGGAACGTGCGATTTGATCAAAATTGAAGGAATTTTGAAAAGGAACAATACAAAAAAAAAATGTAGAACAAAATTCTGGTCCTTCCGGGTTGCGATTAATTGGAGATGGATTCATTTTAGAACAAGATAATGATCTAAAGCATAGCTCAAAATTATGTAAAGGATATTTAGAAGAGAAAGAGACATGTAAAAAAACATGTTTTGACCTCTTCACAGCCCGGATCTCAATCCCATTGAACTTTTGTGGGAAGAGCTTGATAGCACCGTCCGTAATTGTGGCCCATCTTCGCGAGAAGAAATGTGGGATGCTTTATGCGAAAGTTGGAGATCACAAGACACCATCAACAAATTGATTGCTCGTATGTCGAGACTTGAGAAAAAAATCATAGAATGTAAAGAAGGATTTTTTGATAAAAAATCAGTTACTGACTACAGCATTTTTTAACATGAACTGTTTATATTTTTTTTACGCTTTTAAAGTATATTATAGTATATAGAACCCACAACCTGCGGCGTTAAATGCAAGAATCTTGCCAACCGTTCCTTCGTTACGTCCGTTATTTATATTGCCGATGAATTAATTACAAATAATATATTATAACAGAATTGTCAACATTCATTTTTATAGAAAATCTGTAATAAAATATATATAGTTATTATATACTTAAAACTTTCTTAATATAAAACTAAAAAAATTGAAGACTGAATTTAACTTTATTCCTTTTTTCAGTTGCCAAATCGATTAACTCCACCAGGCATATAAAAATTGTGACATTACTGACGATTACTTTTTGGCTATTCTTTCTTATTGATTTTATATACCATTAGATGAAATCTATATCTGTATGTATGCATTCTACAGTATATATTTGAATTTATATATTATAAAGGGAGTTTTAAAAAAACAATGTTCTTTATTTTATCGCTTTTCTCAACTTTTTGTTTAATGGAGTTCATCAATTTGTGCACTGAACGGCTCATATATAGATTAATTGTAAATAAGATACATAGTCTTTAAGATACACGTTTATCTAGGACTAACAACGTGCCCCAGATTCGCTTGGATAAATAGACAAATAATAAAATAGCCTAGGTAGGAAATAAAAACTTTCTATTGATGAAACAACTTTTATAAATTATTTAATAGTTTTTTAGTTGACCAATAAAAAAAATCTTTTATAGTGTTTAGAATTAAATTAGTGCATGGTTATTTTTTGCCATCGACAGATTGAGTAGCAATGTATAAAAATGTCAACAGATACAGCTAACAGTGAGTGAAGATGGTATTGTTACTGTGGTGGAGCCGGGCGGGGGGAAGGTCGTGGACAAAGAGGAGTTACATGAAGCCATCAAAATGCCTACAGACCACACGCTCACGGTGCATCAGTTGCAGCAGATTGTTGGACACCATCAGGTACCATTTAAAATTTTCTCGGTATATAAATAATTATGTAAAAAAAAAACTTGAAACTTCGAGTATGAGGTGCCAGACCCTCAATTCCAGTACTTTTATTAATGAGGGATGAGAAAGAAAAGAGGATTGGATAGGCATAGATAAGAGAAAGAAATATCCTATTCCTATCTACTTCCTTCTCTGTTCAAAATAAAAGTAGGCAATTTTCTTGTTGCGATTGCTTGATGCCTATGGGCAGGGCCTATATAAGTGATATACGCCAGATGAACTTTGTTCGTTTGTCTCCTTTTTCTAAAAAAAAAAAAAATCTTCGACTTTGCTGTAATTCAAATTTGTCAACGCACACATACTGTTGCATTTGTTCTGTTATATTTTTCTATTATTTAATGCATTGCTCTTTTCTAGTTTCATAACTTTTTCAAGATCAGAATAGATTATTACATGTAAATAAAACAGCTCTTTAAAATGTTCGTCAGTACTTATAAAATATTAAACAGAAGCTATAAGAATATTGCATTAAATCCGCGCATAATTGATATCAGGTGATAGACAGCGTTGTTCGTATAGAACAAGCAACAGGCGAGCCAGCTAATATTCTCGTCACTCAGAACCCCGATGGGACCACATCCATAGAGACCAGCGCGTCCGAGCAGCTTATAGTGAAGGACGAGAAAAACGTTGCAAAAATTGAATCTGCCCAATTTGCAATACCCGCAGATATTAAGGATATCAAGGGACTTGATTTAAAGGTAAAATTATGATTATTTTCTTTTTTTTACCCCTTACTGAGGAGTTAGACACTCGCCCAAGAAATTATTTTCTTGTATGTAAAGAAAATTAACCAAATAATTTTAATTCTTATAGATATTAAAGTTATACACAACACACTTTCATATTTAACAGTTTTAACAGTTGAGGTGAAGGTTTGTATTACCTATACATTTATAAAACTATGCATCATTCGTCTATTGAACGTATTTAAAATTACTTAAGGACATAATACACAAAGGAAAAGTTAGAAAAAAGGAACATAAAATTCGTCTACGATTTGACCTTAAATAAGATATCGTATTTGTCAATCTCGCGACACTTACGCTAGCTGTCGCGACACGGTGGTTATAAGCCGCTGCTGTAGACCATGGCTGTATACTCAGATGACAAGAGCACATAAAATTGTGTCTAATAAGGTGCGTCCACACGCACCTAGTAATGACACGCGACACTAATATCATATAATAATGAATTGCTGGCAGTCCATTGGATATATCATCCATAGTCACTCGCACTAATCTATCAAAATGTTAACACATGGTTTTAGTCTTTCTATACGAATTTTATAACACGAGTAGTGTATTGTCATTTTGTCCTGTATTCTATAAAACAGTATTAATTTAATGATCAAAAACAATCGCATTTCAGAATGTGGGAACGATGGGTATGGAGGGGGCGGTAGTAAAAATTTCAGCGGGAGCTTCAGAACACGACCTGCACGCAATGTACAAAGTGAACGTAGAGGACCTTTCACAGCTGTTGGCCTACCACGAAGTGTTTGGCAAACTGAATCCCGAGGGCCAACAACAACAACCCAAGGTACTACTACTATACCAAACTATATTTAGTAATATAAAAAACTAAAATAACGTGGTTTAGGCATGGAGGAAACTAGCATACACGCTCTCTAATATTAAACAATCACTAACTATAAATAACATCTATATGAATTGTTACTAATGTATTGCTAGCTTTTATATGGATAATGGGGGGGGGGGGGGTTGATATAAAGAAAAAGAATTAAGAAGTCCTCTTAGTAGGAACGTAGGCAAACTTTGTTTGTAATCACCAATCTTACAGCCTATAAACGAAGTGGAAGAAGCGGGAACTAGTGCTGCCATCGCCGAATCTGATTCATCGCCCGGCCACCATTCGTGTGACATTTGCGGGAAGATATTCCAGTTCCGTTACCAACTAATTGTTCACAGGTATGCCAGTTATTTTAGAGGTTATGGTCAGTGTCATATAAGTCCATATAGTCAGTGTATAGATAGTTCCAAATCAAACTTTGTACACAAACACCACTTATTATGAAAGGCGGCCTTATACTGTTATCCATTTTTAGCGTGATATTTTGTGGAAATTGCGAGGAAATGAGCAGCAAAATTTGTATGAATGGATAGTGGAAAAAAATGTGAATAAAGTTTGATTTACCAAATATTTTGGAATTTAAGAATAATAGCATAAAACCCTTTCTTTACAAAAGTTTAGGTCTTCATTTGAAACAGCATATACAGTTCTTTATATTTATAATTTGGTGATATCATTTATTGTTTGCTACCCATAATACGACAAGCAGACGTTATGAAATTCCTTTGTAATTGTAAAATCGCTTTTCTTTAGTTTTGTATATCATTACAGCTTTCAATCGTGTTTTATCCTTATGCTTGTAGCGAGCAGCCGCGGAGACGAACCGAAGCGATGTTTGATATGATATGTTTCGTTGTGGCGAACCATTTAGCAAACAGGCTCTCTACGCACAGCCAAATATAATATGAAGCAAAGTCTGCTTTCCGTTTTCGTATCGCAGTACGCTTAGGCGTTGGGCTTCTGTTCCGGTTCGCTTTCACGGCTGTGAGCTACAGCTGTTACACAGATTTAGCATAATTTTTTTTTTGTGCAGACGATACCACGGTGAGAGTAAACCTTACACATGTCAAATTTGCGGTACTGCATTTGCGAATGCTATGGAACTGTCCAGACATGGAAAATGTCACCTTGGTAATATGCTTTAATTTTAAATTTTACTTGCAAATAACATCGCAATAGAATGTTGTTTAGTTAAGGGTAATATTATCCATATATGATCTACTTATCTTGTTTAAAGATATTTTAAAATTACACTTATTCATTGTTGCCTCATACAGAGATCCAAATATAGATGAGATAAAGGTGAGATAATGTCAAATAAAATGTGTGGAAAACTCGCTAAATGCTCTTTATATGTACTCTACGTATAAAGAGCATAATTATAGACATTAAAACACTTTAAAATTATGTTACTATTTATGTTTTTTTATGCACATACAGCTGGGGATCCGGCGGAGAGGCAAACCAAACGGTTGACTCAAGACAAGCCCTATGCATGCACAACTTGCCACAAAGCATTCTCTCGTAAGGAGCACTTGGACAATCATGTACGAAGCCATACTGGAGAAACGCCTTATAGGTAATACTAATATTATGCTAAATATAAATAAATGGAATACTTTGCAGCATTTACGGTAATGGTTGACTGAGGTGTTCATTCTGCGTAGATCGGTGCAAAATTAATAATTAAAAAAGAGCAACGCCTGCAAGTTGACGTTAGAATGCCAAACACATGAATCGTTTGGTTGTATATTTTAATTACTTTCTTTTCCCTTTTTTGTTGATTAAAAAAAAAACAGGAAACAGCATAAAATAACAATTGAATGAATATTATCGCTAACTATTTTACAAGGACGAAAAGTTGCAAGTTGTAAAATGTTAACATATGAGAGTATTTTTCTTATATTATTATTTCAAGTGTAAACATTTCTAACACATCTTCAGGTGTCAGTTCTGCGCGAAAACGTTCACGCGCAAGGAGCACATGGTGAACCACGTGCGCAAGCACACGGGCGAGACGCCGCACCGCTGCGACATCTGCAAGAAGAGCTTCACGCGCAAGGAGCACTTCATGAACCACGTCATGTGGCACACAGGTGACACTACCATTTCACTATTTTTTTGGGGCGGCGCTATGCCCTGCCGCCCTATTGCTGCTGCCCCTGGCGTGAATAAGCCAGACTTTGTTTTCTTTATTTGACCCATTAGTGCCCTCTGTACCCGCCCGAGTAGACCGTTATAATCTCGGAACTAGATTTTTTTCGTTTTATATTTTCTTATATCCCTTTAATTTAGCTCGTAATAAGTTAATGAAAAATGAAACTACTAGTAAAAATTATTTTCAAGTGCTATTTACTTGAAAATAATTTATACTTGTAGTTTCATTTTGGACGTTAATGGGTTAAGATCAAATTGACAATTTTTTACTTTTTATTAAATACAGTATTACAATAAATACGATAATATAATACTTAATACAAGTGCAATAGAGCGATAAAAATAATTCATAATTTGATTAATACGATAAAATAATACATGCTGAAGTCTATTGCAATAGGACCAAATAATAAAACAATAAAAGTTTTAAAAAACTCAGTAAATACAATAAGATAATACATAGTTAATTAATAATACATTTTAATAGACTAGTATTCGGATTGCTATACCTTATTTCTATTTATAACTTTTTCTGCTACATATTTACGATTTCATTTTACAGCGGTTACACGCTAGGCCAGGGGTCACCAACTCTACCTTCGGGTACATAACACTTACGCTCGAAATTCAGAGGGGTAGGCAAAGATTAAGGATTTCCATTTGCCTCGATCCTGGCATAACTCTATTGTTTCTTCTATATATATATATATATATATATAT
>DWLR01000113.1:0-36971 GCA_018246295.1 Papilio alexanor hazarajatica | reverse complement strand
GATGTCCATGGGCGTCGGTTCACTTAATGTTAGGTGACCCGCTGCTCGTTTGCCTCCCTTATTCTATAAAAAAAAAAAAAAAAAGCAATCTTAATTCGTGCACGAATTCGTGTCCAATATAACCTCAAATCAAGAGGGACGCCAAATGAAATGTAACAGGAGGCCGTCTCGTGGTTATTTCGCAATTATCCGCGGACGTTCGACATTACCGCGGTTTTGTGTCGAATAATTTCGTGGCCGGAGCGGTGATGAGCGCACGGAATTGTTTATTATAATTTAGCGGCCATCATGAACTGTGTCCCACGTAATGCGCGCTCGACAATAAAGTTATTAAAATTATCATGAATTCGACTGAATGTCACAGAAGCGGACGCTATAAATGACTGCGTGAAAATTAAAAAAAATGTATGTATTAAGCGGGAAATGAAAAATAGAAAGATTATTCTATGTGAAAATTATAACAGATATAAAATTGCTGAATGTAAATAGTTTTACTGGCGAAACAAGATCTTGGTTATAGATCAAGATCAACCTTTTTATTCTTTACAAGGAAACATTTTCATATTATATGTGTTTCGTATATTTCCAAAAAATTAATACATGGTATACCTTCGTCTCGGTTCAAAAATTGATCAATATCGATTCGAGTTATTACTAGTTTTACGTCTAGCAGATGATTCAATTTAATTTAATGATGAAATGATATTTAGATTGATAAATGTTTAAGGTATATTGAAACATGAATTCTTAATCTTTTTGCCCAACTGGGGTAGGAGGTGAGGGTTGTTCGCGGGTATGTTTTTTTTAATTATTTGCGATCCATTGCGACCTAGGCTCTAGGAGCATAAACCGCTGGACCTAGTTTGAAGCGAGGTGTCATTCGACCGTATTTTCCCCGGAGTGTCAATAGGTGTACAATCAGTCGGGATTATTTTTTTTATTAAAGAATAGTTGTACGTTTATAACTTGTTGAACACATATTTGCAAGCCTCACCCCGACTCCTTCTATAGTTAAACGTTCACGTATAGGCCGACTGTCGGCTTTCCACTCCACTTGAATGTCAATTAAAATTCAAACCGCGTGCGAAATACGATTTTTTCCAGTGGTATTTGCGGGGTGCCCCGAGGTATGGCGAGATCGCGCCTTTTTGTATTATACTTTTTATATTTTTTTTTCAAAACGGACCGGCTGCCGGTTAAACCAATTTTAATGCGTGCCGGCCGCTGTTTGTGCTCTGAATTAAAATTTACTGGACACGTCGCCCACGCGACAACGGACAATGAAATGTAATTTCCTTTTGATAAATTAATGCTGTCACCAAGTGAGTGAAGTACATACTTTATGTATTGACACGAGACTCTATTTGTAGTGAATTGGAAATAAAAACATAGTCAAATGATGCAGCACTATAACTTAAGAAGAGCTACACAATTCCATTTGACATCTCTTTTAAATCAATTGTATTCAGTCGAGACACGCACGCCTTGATTTTGTGGAAGTTTGCATGTGCTAACAACGTAAGTCAATGATGTTTTTTACCCTTTTATAAAATTTATTTGTTGTAACATAACGCCGTGATCATTTAAAAAAACAAACCTGTTAGAATCTTAAGGATAACATGTATCAAACATGGTTCACAATCGAAAAACAAGGTGGAAATCTTTCAGCCTTTGCTATTTCTGAACAATTTTTACGATGAATAATTTAATGCACGACTTTGTATTCGTGCATTAAATCTTAACATTAACTTAACTTATATTAACCATTAAGTGGTAATGTGACTTACTTTATTCATGAAGGTACTCATATCTACGTCATAATCGAACAGAAACATCGAGAGTGGAAACTTGTTTGGATCCCTTACTGTACGCACAATAAACGGAGATTCAAACGAAGCAATAGGATGGAAGCTAGCCGTATGCCTAAGCGTCGCACGATAAAATGGGAATAGGTGGAAAAACACTTCGTAAAGGTAAATAAGTCTTTAATTTCAATTTTTAGGCAAGATTTTTTTTAGTATTACCATTTAAGGAGCTCATATCGTACACAAGGCGCCAGATAATTTGAATTTTCGTAAATGCGCGATCCCTTCCCTCTTGTTTCTGGCGTCGCAGGTTTTACACTACGCTTCACATTTCCCGGTTATCCCACGGGGGAGTGCCGTTTTAAAAACGCATAAAGCCGGCAGCGCGGACTACTTATGAATTTGTTTATGGCGCTATTTTGACGTAACGACGTCCCAGCCAAAGCTCTTGCAGCTTGTGAATCACAATATTCCTAATTTAATGTCCTTAAATTTTTATTGAAATAGCGATTTTTATGTTATGATATTTGGTGTTGCTGTTAAAATTAAGAGATGCCAAATTTAACAACAATTTATTGTCCTTAATAAATTGTTGTATACTGATTCGGACCTTCGGTTTTTGTTTTGGGTAAGGTGTTCTTCATCTTGTCTCATGATATAAAATGGTCACAGTTCCCTAAACTTTACAACATCTAAACAGCTGGGAGTAGAAGTCCGTGGATTCTCAAAACCTTAGGATATAGAATTGTTTACGGTTCCTCAATAACTAATAATAGTCCATCTTAAGGGATGAATTAAATATAAGATATTGCAGGTAGGTTTAGAAATTTAGAAAACAAATAAATTTAAAAGTTTATACTATTTAGATATCACATGTGTAAATAATTATGGCACGTTTTTTTTCTATTAATTTTAGAATTTTAACTCTCTCAAGAAATAACAATAAAAGTGCAAAAAACTTCATTTATATCAAACGCGTCATGTCTAACTTTTATTTTAAACCACAATTTTGTATACAAAGCGGTATTAAAGTATATAAAATAACATCTGCGTGCCGGGAGTGGGCCGCGGCTGGAACTAGTGGTTAGGGTCCAATTTGCTGGCCGTAACGATTTCCTCTTCGGGGAATAGAATGGCGTGCGGATGCCGCCCACAGCACTGCGTGCTCACGGACGGACCGACATGCTATGTGTATTGTATAACATGTGTACAGGCCTTTATACTGTATAATGGGAGTGTTCGTGACAAGAACATTGAATGTTGTAGTGTACATGCTGTGTTTGTCCGAGCAATGAACTCTGGAATTAATAATTCACACTAAATGTGAAATGAAACGATCGTTCCAAATATTTAAAAAAAAAAAAAAAAGTGTTCCTTTATTTATTTTTATCTTTATTTATTTTTAAGTTCTCGCTTGATTAAGTTATTAGCTTATCTAAGTTAAATTATCGAATTTGCAACACCTTTTAGAATTCATAGTCTCAAACAGAACAATCCATGTTGTGATATAAATATTTTAAGACTAAGAAAATATAAGAAAAAATTACAAGAGCCGTAATACCGTGTTAAACTGTACACCGACCATTTTTGTAAACTCTACCAATTCTTAATTTGTCTGTTTGTAGTGTCATGTTAATTAGATACATTTATATATGTATGTATCTAGAGGTATTATGCAATGTCTATTTTCTGGTCGTTATGACGTTCATTGTGTTTCTGTTGTATCAATTTTGTTTTTCTGTAAAATATAAATATAAAATAAATACAAATCTCGGTAGTAAAAAGGCCTTACTTGTTTTGATAGCGTCATTGTATAATTTTGTATATTTATTGTTAAGAGACAATCGCCGCGTCCTCCGCGGATACTGGGTACTGATAGGATCTGCGTCGGTGGCTGGCTAGCTCGTTGTGTGCCCGCATGCAAGCACTGACGTAGTTAGTGAAGATTATTGTCAAGACACAAACACACGCAGAAGGTACAGTAAGAAAATAATCTCTTCTTAAAATCGAATGTAGGTACAGGTATTTCGCAAATGTGACCGAAGAAGTAATGAGTAGTTTCTTTTTGTTAATGTAAAAGGAAAATTAAGCATCTTCATATAAGATCTTGGATCTCCTTCTATATTAGATAGTAAGTCAGTTGCAAAGAAAACATAGATAAATACATATAAATAGTACGTAAATGTTATAAACAAAAACGTGATCAAAATGTTTTTTGGTTGGGGTAGTCAAATATTGCAGGTTTCTATTTCACTCGGTGAGATACATGGTAGATTTTTTACAAAAAAACTTTAAATGTAAGTAAACTCTGTCTATATTTATCTATTCAACGAAGGCTAGCTGATACTATCGATACGGTCGAAGTTAAATCTATAGAAATGTTGGTTCAGAAGATTAATGTCACTGATTACTTTTTGTATGTCAGTGAAAGCCAGTTTTAGGTGTTGTGTCAACAGTCACATTCCATCGACGATAGCTGTCAGTTATAAAGCAGGTTTACCACCTCCATATCGTGTGCCTAATAAGCTCACGAAGTGACAAGACCTGCAGCAAAAAAGGATCGAAGAGAAAATCTGCAAAGGTGCGCCAACACCATTAGAAATTGCAACGTACCTACGTACAGAGAACTTGTATTTATGTCTCACAATTAACTTTCTACATCAAGTCGAGCGACATGGCTACTCATGCACAAGATTGAGAACTTCTAATGAAAGTAGCTGAAAAAAGGTTTTATTGCATTTTCCAATTACACGTTATAAAAATTGAAATGCGACTTACGGCTTGGATAAATCTCACTTATCTTTATTAAAAAGCAATACAAGAAAGAGAGTAAACAAATTGTTGTTAATAATATTAGTTGATGTTTTTGTTACGTAAATTTGAAATTACAAAAATTAATAATAAACAAGATTTTCAACAACAACCAAGATCCAGGGGTCTCAACCAATACAACAACTTTCTCTATAATACAAACAAATATACAAAAAATGTCAAAAATCTAATTTAAAAAAATGCAGGGACGAAAGTACCAGGACTGTGCAGAGTAGATCTTTACCTACCAACTTTTTGATGACAAGCTTTGTCAATCAATATCAGCAATGAAAAGCGTTGTCTGAATGGAATGTAATAATGTTTATAAAGATATTTAAAAAAAGCAATAAGTGATATAATGTATCGTAATATAAATTCTACAAGACAAATATTAACTTCAGTAGTGACATAGTGCCGGGGCGGTGTGTAGCGGAAGACATATGTCATAATTCGGCTCGTAAATGTCTGCAGTACATGGGCCCGCCGTGATTCGTGATGGATCGCAGAGGGAGCCTGGGCGCTATCTTACTGGGTAAAGTGGCTTGCAATGGTTGCAAAAGGGGCTAAATTGTAGTACTTAAAAAATAAAACATCGTTTACCTGCTTAAAGAAGAAAATGATAAATTTATATAACTTAAAATAAATTAACGCTGAAAAAGTACTTTTGAGGTTAAAAATTTTGTAAGTTTTAGTTTTTATGATTAAGCTTCTCTCTTCTAGACTATTTGCTAAACTGGGCACATCTTGTTTAAATTTCTGACTGAGGAGTGGCAGCTTCTTTTGAAACTGCCGGCAAAAGTTGACCTCACTACTTCCATTGAATTACCAGAAAGCTTACAATCTTTATATTAAAGTTGATATTAAAGTTGGGTCTAAATTACCGTCCTTTATTTTGATCATTTTTGTTATTCATAATTCGCACGACTATATTAAGTAATATTTGTAAATTATCAAATGGAGATACTCAGTCCTTGAAGAGCCTTAGTTATAATAAAATACTATAATAAAATAAATTATCATAAAATACGTTCTATTGCACTCCATCTTATATGAAATAAATAATAATAATAATCATTCGTCTTCGGTGCATTATGAAAATGCTCTTATATTTTTTATTTGTAGTTACGAGTTCCATTTTTGTTTCATATGGTTCTGGGTCAATTATAATTTTTAATGATAATTGACCGCTAACCCTAACTTATTAACCATAGAATAACATACTAACACAAGGTTTCTATGGTTTTCAAACATTTTCTTGCGCATTCACTGAAAACACTTACATGCCAGTTGTGACGTTAATGTTACTATAAATTCAGAACATGTGCGCCGGTCGGGAGTCGCTGCATGTATATTTTATTTATTACGTGTTGGCTCCGGATTCTCTATAACTTTGGAGCATTATATTATGTTTATGTTACGACAGCATACTTTGTATTTTATGTATATCCTTTATAGAGGCTCATATGTCTAACTAGGTGTTTCTAACTAGTTTTTAAAGGACGCATAACCGACGAGAATGCATGCGTGTGGATGCAGATGTATGGATGTAGCAGAAGCGAGAGGTGTGCCAGGATCGCGCCAAATGGAAATTCGTAATCTCTGCCTACCCCTCTAGGTTACTGGCATAAGTGTTATGTTTATGTTAATGTTTCTAACTAAAATATGCATTAGAAAATACCACCATGCTCTGTCTCTTTCTATCTGAATTTCTATTGTAACAGGACATGTCGTGTGAATGGACGATTGCAGAATTTCTAAGCGTTTGGAGAGTCAGCTAAACAGTCGTCATAGCCGTAGCTGGTTGAAATTAAGACGGCTGAAACGCATCGAACGAGATTTTTTAAAGCCTCAAAGACTAGAAATCCCGAAATAAAGCTTTAAGAAAAAATTGTCTGTACGAATTTGTACAGATTCGATTTAGCATTTCGCCATTTCATGAGACTCGTATGTTTCTGTCTACCCTTTTTAGATTAAATAGATATGAGATATTTTCGTTCATTGCAGTAATGTGAACATTCTCGTTCGAATTAAATCTTAGAGTATTAACATAAAAAGAATTCAGTTCGAAAACAAAGAAAAAAAAAATGAGAAGAAATATACTCGATATTACATTTAACAAAATGTGTTCCTTAAATGTGTCCGATATGAACAAATAAAATTTCTTGTCATTCACGCTTTAAAGATCAAATTTAAATCAATACAATTTTTATATAGCAGAGACGATCCCGCGGGAGTTTTAATGGTGCTAGGAACTAGTTCCGTGAGGTGTTTAATAGTTCCTTAGATATTTTCAACATGCATATTGTGGGGATCGTTTGGGCGAAGTTATATGTAAATTATTCACGTTGTATGCAGTACATAGTGAGCGACGAGACGACGATGGGCGTGTCCAAAGTAAACCGCCCAGCCGCGGAGGCGGGTCGCCTACAGCTGCCTAGTTCCGACACAAAACTTAGGTATTGTACTTCCGAAATGAAAAACAAATTAACCAAGGAGATCCTTATTATAATTTTTTGATACTGGCTGATGATATTTTGTTACCATTTAAAAGTATTTGAATTTGATTGTGCTATTGTTTTACATCTTACACTATTGCGGGATATTTCCCATAATAAATAATAAAAAAAAAACTATCACACATGGAATTGTAAAAATCTCTAATATCTGCAGATTAATGTTTATTTTTTATTTAGAATTCTTAAAAGAAACTAAGCAACTTGACCTACAATATTTCAATGTTGGTTTATTCATATAGATCTCTTTACGTTATTTACTTTATGCCCCGGGAATATAACATTCCCATACAGACTAAATTATTTTTCTATAACTACATATTTCAATTTCTTGTTTATTTCTATTTACATGTATTATTTAAATTTAAAATCCATGTTACATATCTAAGAACGAAAGACGTAGTTGTGGTATTTAAAGAATGTAGAAAAGCTCGAAAATTAAAATAACTTCTTAATATTATTTTCTTTTGATAAAGTTGTCTAATTTAGAATACACCGTATAATCCCATTAAAAGGGTTTAAATAATAATATAATTTACAAACTATTTCATTACTTATTTGTTTCATATTAAACTTAGTAAGATAACGGACGAATTACGAAGGGAAATAAACAACTTGGACCTATTATAAGTAAGCTTCAAGATAGTGCTATAATTAGGTACTTTTACTTAATTTACATATCCTAGTGATATTTTTATTGTTACAAGGATTACAGCTAAAAAGTAATAATTTTCCATTGAATTATTTTCTTATTGTTTTTGTGTTCATAATTTATTTGTGGTAGTTTTTGTTTCTTTTCTTATTCCATTTGTGTTATTAACTTATGCGTAAGAATTTTTTGTCATCGTAAAATATCTTTTAAAAAATAAAAATAAATATCGAACTATCTAAACAGTTGACGAAAGCCATCGTTATTGATTTGGATTACATTTGTAAAATCTTAAACTTGCAGCAAGTTGATTTACTACCGAACCTGTATACCGTTTTCATATAAAACTTTTTCATAAATTCTTCATGTTTCCTCATAAACTAGACAGATTTTGAATAAAACTGATTGGATATTGTAATGTTGGTAAAGTGGAACTATTAGGTGTATGAACGACCAAATTTAAAATCAAGACAGTTTTAACAAGGACGTAAGTAGTGTAAAAAGGTTTAAGTTAAACTTAAAGTTAAAATTTAAGGTAAAGGGCAATATAGAAGTTATTCATTAGAACTTTAATATCTACAGTAGATGAAAATCTACAACAGCTACTCTCAAAGACCCAAGTTAAAATATAAACCTTATTTCGATCATAAACGTTTTACAATTTTGGAGTACTGTACAACTGGCGTTAAAGTCATATAAGTCAAAACCCTGGCTTGCCCGCCTATTCTAGGATCCCCTAGAATTATATAAGTGAAAATAGCTTTGGATATGGATTATTAGAGAAACATATCTCTCGGCTTGCCCTATTCTGGATATAGCCTGAACACGTCACTGGTTCTTGAGTATTTACTTTATGCAGGTGCATAGTTAGTCCATTTCACACATTTGGATATTCGGTGCTATTAAATAAGAATCTAAATACTTTTTAATTTGACCGACCGGTTGGCGCAGTGGTAAGATACTTGCCTCTCACGCCGCAGGTTGTGGGTTCGATTCCCACCCAGGACAAACATTTGTGTGCATGAACATGTCTGTTTGTCTTGTGCTGGGTGTATTATATATATGTATGTAATTACAAAAGTAAAGTATATGTATATGATATGTGTAGTATATCAGTTTAGGATCAGATGGCCGTGTATAAATAATGTCCTAGAATATCAAAATTCAAATTCAAAATCCTTTTTTTTTTTTTTTTACTAAATAGATGGCATAACCAATGAGTAAATTGTTCGTTTATGGGTTCTTTCCGATAAAAAAGCACACAAAACTAAAGAAAAATAAATGGTATAATATGGAATCGAATCTGTAACCATAATATCGTAGTTCCAACGCTTAATTACAAAGTTATCATATAGGAAGGTTAACATAAACATAGCATAGACGGTTAAAAACAAATGTTTAATTTCAGAAGTAACATTAAAATACATTACATTAATTTATTTTTTAAGGAATTTTTTACTAATTCTGGTGAAATATTTCGTAATCATTCCTTTGTAATTTGACTGAATTCTATATGAATCTAGCCAAAATCTTATTAAGCGATCTATAATGTAGGAAACTTGCGTACGTGTTGTTTTCCAATTACAGTCAATAAGACTTCGTCTCATTATTTAATATCAAAAGATTTAATTAGAAAAATTGTGTGAAGTGATGATTTCATTTTATCTTTCCTTTCTTTTAAAAGCTTCAATTTCTGTAAGTGTTATAGCTTATCCGTTTTTAAACAACTTTAAATATCAATAGGTAGGTAACTACCAAACACATCTTATAGTTGGTAAATACAAAAGAACTGCAACAAATGTTCGCTTTACTTACGCTTTACTTAATACCAAGTCAGAACTGTAATAATCACTTTATAAAGAAATTATTAACTTACATTAAAGTCCACTTCTGTCACGAAAAAGTCTAAAACAACTTTATTTTAGTCATTATCAATGATCACAACACTTCACTTGTCACACTCAACATAAACGTTATTAATTAATTCATTTAAAAAAATGATCAGTTACCACTTCGATCTAGTCCAATCGTATAACAATGCACTATTCGGTACGGACAGCAAAAAATATATATCAATATTTGTTATCAGTGCTTCTATCGGATGTCAGTATAGCGTGGCGACTGTCAACTGTCGACTAAACGAGTCGTCACTGCTCCCTTGCCGCCATGCCCATTTCCATACAACTACTAATAACAAGACGTCACATTAGGAAGTATTCAAAAAATTAAAATAAATCTTATGCGTAAGATTTAAAGTGCAAATTCTTTTGCATTTAGAACTGAACTTACAGTTAAAAATTAAAGTGAAACATCCAGACAAAAGTCATCTTTCCCTTTCGCACTTACTGTCGAATAACTTGCTGTCTTCCTTCTTGATGTTTGAATTTGGAATAGAAAAATCAAATTTAAATTTTTGTCTCTTTCCTTATTTTGGTATCAAGATTTGGTTACAAGTAGTGCTTTATGATAATTTTTTTGAAAAAACAATTTTTGGCTATACCTTGTATTCATGTGCTTAAACCAGTTTGAGTTTTACACTAGATGCAAGTCGAATAGCGCCGTCCCGTTTCCACCAATGTTTCTTGTTTGTTGCCAGTAGCGTGATTGGGCCAATGGCATTTACGGTTCGGCCCACCTTACACAGAATAAAACACAGTAGAATAATATGCTCTATCACCTGCGAATAAAGTTTAACTCTTATGAATTTGACGTCAAGTTACCGGCGTTAGTCATTGAAGAGTTCTAATTTTAAAACGGAGTGTAGGCGGAGCTCTAGATGTTTCTATATTGAAAAACAAAATGTCGTTTAAGAAAACCAGTCTTAAGAAAGTTAAGCCTTTTATATATAATGCACTTAAGTTTAGCCTCCAAGGGACATAGCGCCTTTTTCGTTTGTCGCCCTCGCGTTATTTCTTTGAAATAAAGAAAAAAGTTTAGTAACCAGTTTGTCCGTATTTTCCTTTCGTTGTTTGATTTTTGTTTCGTGAACGGGACATTGCATGAGAAATGCAACAATATGGCGTCGCATATTTGCTTTAGCTATTTCAATTTATTTACGATTCTGAAAATTAAGTTTCCTAAATCTATTTATCAAGTTATCAACCAATGTATATTCTAGTATAATTAATTTAAACATGGATGTAATAGATAAAATTACTGCTGTTATTTATACATTCTAATAACTATTTTTATTCTTTTACATTAAGAAAAAAAAATCGCCGCTAATAGCAGATAAAAAGATGTGAAAATGTTAATTACATAATCAATTTTATTTAAATTTACAAAGCTACATAGATACAAAATGACATTAAGTCATGGACGTAACAGCCACCGAGCCTTTGGCTTTTTTATTTAGTTGAACAAAAATACAAATACTTCTTTCGTGTTGTAGGTTGTGGCGCGCGGTTGCCTTGCGCGGCTATCAGGCGTCGTCGGAGCGCCGATGTGAACTCATTAGCGCTGTCGGTCAAGGCCCCGAGGTCGCGGTGTTGGGTGGTCGATTTAATTACAGCCTGCGACGGCGACGGCGATTCTTTTCTTCTCTGCATTACATGGTCACCGTTTAAAAAAATCAACAAACGAAGCTTTTGTGTTTTCAATTCCATACGAAATATACCATTAATGGTATACCTGTAAGTATTGGAGTTAATGCTCTTATAGCTCCTTTCAAACAGGTTCTTTCGTTAAACTACGAAGCAACAATAATATGTCTAATTCTCACTTTTGTGACAAATCTTTTTGATGTTCTATTTTTAAAATTATATGTGACATCTTTACCAATGAGTTCAAATTATATCATACCTACTTAGTCAGCATTCTTATAAATCTACAACAGTAAGAATCGTTTATGTATCTAATTAACTTTAAATATAACTAGTTATGTATGCATAGGTAATTGTACAACTAGTTCTAATATTCAAAAGTTATGTATATCTAAATAGAGATTATTTATATTTTATTAGAGCTTATTTATATTAGAGAGCAACGAGTCGCCCAAAAGAGTGATCACCTCCGCCCATGAACATACGCAACACCAGAGGAACCGCACATGCGTTGCCGGCCTTTTAGGATCCGGTACGCTCTTTTCTTGAAGGCCCCTAAGTCGTATTGGTTTGGAAATACCGCCGAGGACAAATCATTTCACAACACAGCTGTACAAGGCAGAAAATTTCGTAAAAACCAAGCTGTAGTGGAAAGCCAACCATCAAGATGGTGTGGATGGTATTTGGCGTTCTGTCGAGTTGTGCGATGAAACGTAGCGGCAGGAATTGTTCCAAACAATTCTTCGGAACACTCCCTATGGTAAAGGCGGTAAAAATGCAAGGAGAATTGACGTCCCTTCGCAAGGTCAGTGAGTCAAGCCGATCAGTAAGAGCACGGTCGTTGACGTCGTTGTACACGGTCAAATGGAAGAAGCTGGTATTTGGGAGCATAAGCCCAAAGATGCGAGCAGTAGGCCGAATCTGCGCTTTATACAGCTATAAGCGGTGGGCCGGAGTGAAATACTGCTTCGCTCTTCCGAGAACACCAAGCTTTTTGGAGGCCAATTTGGCCTTGCCTTCCAGATGACCTCGGAATTGGCCGTATTAAGCCGAGAACACTAATACTGGCTGAGGCGACCAAAGGAGTGTTCTCGATGTTAAGGTTAACGACGAAGCGTTGTTTTTAGCGGTAAACGCGCAAACTTGTGTCTTTTTGGGATTGAATTCGACAAGATTTTGTCGCCCCCATTTCGAGACACGATCCTGTAGAGTCTCCAGATCACACACAAGTTTGCTCCGGTACTCACTGACGCAATCCTGAGAAATATTAGTGCGGGCCGTTTACAAGGCATCCCCGCTGCTATCGTTTGCATAGCAATGGATGTTACTAAGATGCAACAAGTTATTGATATGCAGAAGAAAAAGGGTGGAGATAGTACAGCCCTGTGGTACACCAGCATTGATGGGTTTCGAGTCTGAGCATGTACCGTCGACTACGCCTTAATGCTACGACCCTCGAGAAAGCTGGTGATCTAGTCACATAATTTATTTCCGTAGGAAGACAGCTTCGAAAGAAGCCCTTTATGCTAAACCCGATCAAAGGCTTTTGCTACGTCCAAACTGATTGCCAGGGCCTCAATTGCTCAATTTTTCTTTTGTTCTCAATTGCCGCCCATCGATGGGTCAGGTATACTAGAAGACCGTACTGACGGTCGCTAATCAGCTGGTGTTCCTCTAGATACCTCATGAGTTGGGCATTAATGGTCGATTCCATTACTTTGCTGGATCTTTGCTGTCGCCTTTCTTTGGGATCGGGTGGATTATGGCAGTCTTCCGGGACTACGCCTAAGGAGTAGGAGAACCGGAATAAACGCGTTAAGACCGGTGCCAACTCCGGAGCACAAGTTCTAAGCACAATGGGGGGAATGCCATCGGGCCCACTCGACTTGTGTATATCCAGAGACTGAAGCGCTTAACGTACTGACCTCTGGATAATGGATTTCTGACATAGAGTTCTCGCCACACGGGAATTTAGGCGGCGAGATACCATTGTCGTTCAGAGTCGAGTTGGATGCAAAAAGAGAGAATAGGTGATCAGCCTTCTCTTTGGGCCAACGAGTCATCCTTTCTGCGCAAGGATGGTAGCGATGGGCTACAGAAATTTCCTTGGACAGCCTTGACGAGAGACCAGAACGCTCGGGTTCCAGAAGGAAGGCGCGTTAACCTCTCCCCAATGCTGGCCACGGACTTTGCCCTAGCTATTACTCTTTTGAGTTATTCGTCACCTATTTTATCATGGAAATGCAATTATATTTAATTACTTTTCTAGGGTTGCCTTCATTCGGTTCATCTGGAGTATAATCTTCAATAATAATCTTCAGGTAAGCGAAATCAGGTATGATTGTCTCACGGGTTGGTTGTCACATTGGCTATAACAGAAAACTAATGAATCGAATTAGTTTCTTAGTTGGCGTCACAGGATTGCAATGGCAACATAACTTACTCCGCAACAACAAACTCCGGACACCGGGTTGGAAGTTACAGTTCTTCGTTTCAACAAAAATGCAATATTTTTGCAACGGATAAAATTAGTGGAATAGGTTACTTCATTTTGTAGTGGAAAAATTCACTATCGATCACAGCATAAGGTAAAAATTATGACAACCTTACCCAGTCTCCCCTACGCGACTCGAATCCACCTTTATTGCCCTCGCCTATTCGACAATTTTTTTACGATATTACACTTCTTGGGATTAACAGAAAAATCACCCATTTGTTCCTTCCAAAGAGGAGGGGTATGAATAGGATAAGGAAATAGAGAAGAGTAAGAGTGAAGAGAGTAAAAGTGGGATAAGGTGGGATAAGTAACACATAATATGTACCCGTATACAACTGTTGCAGCCGTCACTGTTAGAAGACATATCTACCCCAGTCAAAATATTTCGTAAGTTTAGTCTCTTCTTATCATTGATTAGAAATAGTTTCGTACAAAATAATTGTACGCTCTTTCTACGATAAAGAAACTCAATATCGCCAATGCTACTTTGTATTAGCTATATGAGGTGTGAGGTGAGACAGGCAATTTGTCACCTCCTCTCAATCCGCCGGTGACTTGTCCTGCGAGGTCTTAATAACGGATCTGGGTCAAGGTGTCACCTTGTTCAAGGAATTCGCGCGACGTTCGCTAATTCTCTTACGTATGTCTTAGGTAACAAAGGATATATAGGTAAGTTCGACGTTAGTTGATTAATATCAAGCTGTTTTACGAATAGAGAGTAGTTAAGTGCTTCAGGTGAAGTGCTTCAGGGTACGATTAAGGACCTTAACATAAATAATCAAAGTTTTATAGTTTATATATATACAGTACCTATGTATGTATTACTACGTTATACTCAATTTTGAGTGGGTTAGAATTAAAGTGCGATAGACAGGTATTCAAATACTAATATAATATATGTACATATATGTATGAGCCCTCCGTAGCGTCGGCCCCTTAAATATAAATTGTTCTTCTTTTTAAAGACTTTTATATCCATCTCATCATGACAGAAATAATTGTTATATTTATAGTTCTTTAAGACATTTTATTCTATTAATATTTTAATTCATATGTTAGAAAATATCTTTGATCAATTGCAATGACTTTTCAGACCAATCAACAGACGCGATGTTGGACCCCAACGGTAATTTATAAGTTTTTTTTACTATGGTTTGTTAAAAATAGCTTGATTGAAATGATAGCTGTCATTAAAATGCTATAACTTGATAGTAACGTTTGACGTTTGATCTATTTTACTACACGATTTTTTGTGTTTGGCTTGTTAATAAGTTTTTGGGAACAGTAGTTCGCATAGATAATAAAAGCGTTGTATATAAAATTAACTTTAAAATTTAAAACAATTTCAATATTTAAATAATTATTTAAAACCATGAAAATAAATGCAATTATTTAATACACCTTACAAGATTGAATTGCAGAAAAGTTGAGGTGGGGTACGTATATATCGAATATTTTGTGATAAAAAAACAACAAATGTGTATTTGACGACGAGATTCAATACTGACGTAGTATTAAGTATGCACAAATCGACAATAGATTGATATTTTGACAAACTGTCTATATGTAAGTATATTTTCCGTTAAGTTTGTGTTACGACACAAACATACGTAGAAGTAATTTTGGTTAGTTCGTGCCATTTCAAATTCGATACGATTTTTATACATAGATACCTTTGTTGAACCATTTAGATACAAGATTATCTCTAATAAATACATAATATTAAAACAAAATACAACATTCAAATAAAATAAAAAATTCTAGTAAATACAGTTAATTTATACAACATTTTATTTTATTAGAATGCTTCGAAATACATTTTCCGCTGGAATGCATTTTTATCCTATAACTTACAATGTTGTTAAATATTCATGGGACGTTTAAAAGGAATAATTAAATGATCTTAAAAAACTTATTTAAGTATTCCACAGTACGAACGGTACTTAGCCATCAGCTATTCAAAGTCCATTTCCGCCATTAGCTATGTGAAAATAAAAAATATGTATACATATACCTAGGCGATGCGTTATATATTCTATGTAAATGAACCTACAAGATGAAATCCTTCATCAAAATGAGGCAGGTTATACAGGTTTTTTTAAAAATTAATTTAACCATTTTTCGAATCCAAATTAAATTCAGACGTGTACATGTAAATTTGGTAGGTAAACGTCCGAATTTTATTTGCAAAAAACTATAGTCACACGTTACATTTCCATACTAATATTATAAAGAGAACTAATTTACTGAGAACTAATTTGTAATCTTTTAACAGTCCTGAAGTTTATCTTCAGGACTTGTTAAAAGATTACAAAGCTCGCTAGTATATGAAGCGACGACAGCCTAATAGTTTTGGGTACGGATTACGGACTAATGATGAATGAATGGCGGCCGGGATTCGAGCCCAGGACCTCATGGATCCTGGGCTCCAATCCCGGCCGCCATTCGATTATTGTCACTTCAGATATCCTAGCACAAGCATTTAAACTTAGTCGGAATGGTACAAAAAGAGATGATTTATTTGTTACAATTAGCAACAGTAAAGTAATTGCCCGTAATACAAATTGAATACAAATAACCTTTGCGTGTAATTAATGTGCATCGTGATGTTGATAGATAATAATTATTGCGTATATAGTTCTAATGTCGTGTAAGTATAATTGAAAGAAGTCACGTAATGTGCACAAATGCGTAATGCAAATGCATTAGTAAATACTAAGCGGGGAAGACTTTTCAAATATTAATTTAAAATTTAAATTACAATACGTTTGTTTCGACTCCCTCAAAAACTTTAAGAACCGATTAACAAATTATTTTCGATATATAACACTGATTATATCATATTTTTTGTCATAATTATGTATGTAGTTTTACTGATTTTGTGAGTGTAAGATGTACCGAGCTGTAATAGGTCTAAATAAACGGAAAACTTCTGTATATTTTATACAATTATGTACTGGTTATGCTCACTGTTGGTCAGTCATAAAACAAAAAAAAAATACACGTGAGTTTGAAGCTAAGGAATCTATTCTTAACATTATTTTGATATTTGACTGGTGAAAAACACAGTGTTCTGATGGATGGGATGAACTTAGTGTATGAGTCAGTACAATCACAATATGTTAAAATTACGAGTTCAGTTAGATATAATCAAAACTCCGTTAAAGCCAAGCAGAACAATGTAAATACCGAATTCCCTTCAAAGTTCGTGGTAAGATTTGTGATGGATGTAAATATCGAATTAAGCATACTTTTCAATATAATTACACGAATCTGAAAACGAAAATTGAAGGGAATTATAATGAAATAAATATTAAGCTCCAACAGAAATCATAATATAAAGTATTATTTAAATAGTTTTATTCATTTTTCAGAATTACTAAAATCGCAGCGATTTCGATGCTACAAATTAGTGCTTCTCGCTGAACTAAACGATTTTAGATAACCCTCCCTTCCCCTATACTATATAATTATAATCGAAGCTCTGGACAGAGTAGTTGATGGTTGCGAGTTGCAGTAAAATTGCCTGCATTACCTGTTCACTGTAAATTTTATCTTCGCTTATTGTAGAATAAAAAGCAAACATATACAACATACGATACTGATCTTATACGAAGACCAACCGACATTTTGTTTTTAAACATACAGATAACAAATAAATTAAGTTCATTTGACTTTATCTATGTAATTAGTTTTTTTTTACTATCGAAACGTTGATCTATTGTTTTCTTGCTAATGGATTTTTACTTTTAATGTGAGTGTAGAAGTTGTGGAGTCTATTGAATTCTGTAGTAATTAGGAGTATGTTATCGTGAAAGAAATATTACGTTATCGAACTATTCAATTGAATCGAAAAATTAAATTTAAAACATATTAACATTAAAAGGATCATTTGTTCATGATTATTGCTAACAGTGATATTGTAGTAAGTGAAAGAGTTATTTCATGTATTATTATTTAAAAAAGGTTTTCTATACTTTTTTGTTACTTAGCAAATCCTGGGTTCGACTTCTAGTTAGGAAAACATTTTCGTAATTTTTTTTCTAATCTAAATTGTTTATATTGGATTTAGTCATGTTAACTGACATAAATACGTGGCAGTATGTAAAGTTTAAAAGTTTTAACACCAGTATGTACTTCTCGTCTCTATTGTTTACAAGCCATACCCTATCCAATTCTTTTCCTTAACTGCTCCCTCTACGAGAAACTGACAACGATTTCGAAACTTTGATAGCTGCGTTTATTGATGGGCATCGGTGGGTGTATAACATCCCGTGAGTGCTTACGCCTTCTACGTCTACTTCTATCGTAAAAAAATCCTAGTTGAATATGTCAATAAATTTACACCTGTCATATATGAGACTTAAAAATCGTTTAACTTTATTTTCATTGATTACATACCATACGATTTGTAATGTGAACTGCTACCATTATTATTATTGCTAACATCAAAGCGACACCTAAAGTGTTAAAGTACAAACAGTTAATTCATAATAAGCGTGTATCGCCACGCACCAAGGATCCGTGGCGGCTGCAAACCGTGCGTATTACACCAGCACACAAAAAAGGGTTATTTTCTCAAAACGCGAAACGCTCGCGCCGACCCAGCGCTGGGCCGAAATAATGATTAATGATCGCAAATAAGCGGGTGAGTGTTGCCCGCGTCGGCGTAAAAAGTGGCCGAGTGCATCAACCGAGATGCACCGAGCTCGCACGCTCTGGAACCGAGCCTTTAAATACGAACGAATTCACTGCGCATGGAAATTAAAAAGAGTACGGGTTAAAAAATAAAATAAGGGTGAGCATAAGGTGTGTACAGAGCTATTTGATGAATTCCTTACATAAACGGTCCTGTCGCCTTGCATTACAAAGTACAGTTAAGTTATTTACACCTGAGACAAAACACAGAACGTATCACTTGACGTACTTCACGCTCGTATCCTGTGATTAAATCTACTCTTGCTGCTGAATCTATCGCTACCGCTCTAAGGTCAAAGTAATACAAAATTTAAACCACTTCTTTATCATAGATATTCTGCTTGTTTAGACTTTCATAATTCAGATAAAAACTACTCTTCAACTACTAAATCTTGGAGGAGATATTTGCTGAAATAATATTTATTTAATTAAGTTTTTGCTGAGTCGTGGTGAGTATCAATCAGTTCGCGTAATTAATTGCAGTGTAGGCGCGGATAGAGGCGTCAGCGGCAGGTATCGCAGGTGGCCGAACAAATCTACAGGAAACGACGTCTAATTAAGGCTACCTCAGTTACAGACGTACAAAAATCAAGCATAAATAATTATTAATTTATTTATAAACAGGAAAACTGAAGTTGTTATTCATTTAATTTTCTGTCTTACTTTATTTTATGTAGTGAATGTTGTTTTTAAGATTAATAATGTTTACATCTAAATTCGTTTGTTTTCTCCTAAATTTTGGTTTTTGGATGACAGAGGGCCGGACATAGGTAGGTAGGTAGGTAGGTAGATATGTAACCTCTTAAAAGGTAGATCAAAAACATCGAAATAATATGGTCAAAGTTGTAGGATTTTTGTTAATAGTCAAGCAGCGAATGTGTTGGCTTGATGCTCGAATATTTATTTTGGGGTGATTGAACTTGCTTAAAGTATATTTATTGATGGTACCATAGTTCACTCGTATTCACAAGTCGGGCACAATATCATGAAACCAGAGACCGATGAGGTTACGGTTGTTTTTTTAGTATTGACTAAAATGTTATATCAACAGCAACTGCTAATTCCGGCCATGAAAGAGTATTTGACGCTAATGAGCCTGAACCCTTTGGCGCACATGTCGCTTAATGCGACGCCAAATTATACCTTATCACTTGACAGTCGCATGGGACTTGCTGCTTTTTTCCTGGTGGAGTTGTATGTTTTTCTTTTAAATCTATATACAGCTAGTTATCGAGTGATATTGTCATAAGGGAGATAAAAGTAATTCATTAATTAGTTACGATGATAACCATTACAAATAAAAGGTTTATACAATAAAATAAAAACTTTGTGCAAAAAATATGTAACTAAGATATTTTTTACTAGGTGTGTATTAGTTTATTTCATTAATTTTTATATAATAATATATTTAATAAGTCCATGATGTCCATGTACCATGGTGTATGTATCTACGCCCTAAAGGAAGGTTTTATATTATTTTTTAAATAAAGTAAAATCCAGTAAGCTTGTAGAAATCAATCCTTTAGTGCGTTTCGACCTTGTAATTTTACCATGTAATAACTATGTTAAAAAAATCTGTTACATGAAAACAAGCCGGGCGAACAAAGTGGCCGTTGCTCACAAGCCCCGTATCTTTACGGGCCGTATATTTGGACAGATATCATTCTTCCGATCCGACAATAAAGACCTAGCCGGGTTGCAGAACTACTGCATTGCGCACGCAAAAGAGCGAATGTAGCTTTTTTCTTTTAAAAAACTACTCATGTTTAACATCGTTACGTTTTTTTTTAAATTAAATTTTTGTCTTTCTGCTTATGAAATAATGATTCAAGTCAGATTAGTAATATCGTTTAAGGTTCGAATTATTCGAGTTTCGATTAGAATTAAAATCTTCCTATTGCAAAATGTGTTTTATTTTTGGTGGAAGATGGGTGGGTTGTTCTTCGCCACTATTTATAGGTTCTAGTAATTTGCATTATTACATAGCTTTGACTGATTAGGTAGTATAATAATGAATAATTAAATATCTTTATTATCTATCCATATCATCCAATAAATGTGTTTTGATATAATATAAAATTCAATTTTAGAATTTAATTTTTACGTAGTGCATTTGTCATGTTAAGGTAAATAATAAATTAAAATTATTATTTTTAATTGATTTTATTGACTTTATTCAAAACTACAATTATCTTACGAACAGTTTTATTTAAAATTGATTTTATAGCGGTATAGTGGTTGCTAGTCGCATGCTACGTTATGACAGTTGTTGGATATCTACTACGGATACTAAATCTAAATTGTAATCCTTAATGTACACAACTTTGACCAAAAACCATATTCAAGTAGGCTCTCGTAAGCTTAAGTATGTAAATTAAAGTTAATGATGCATGAGCGGTAGTGATGAAACGTTAATTTTATATTTAGCATCACTTTCTTCATTCCAAACAAAATTAACTCATTAATTAATTCAATTTTATATATATTTATTTCTTAAATTCATTTATATAAAGCTGAAATTAAATTAAAACTACCGTGACCACAAGTGCTGTAAAATGGTCGAAACGTAGGGAATAAAAATAGTAAATAAACACAATAAAGTTCGTAAAACTAGTTTAATTCCAATGTGTATTATTTGCGCAAATATAAGTTAAATTCGATATATAAACTTATATAAAGTTGATATTTGTTTAAGGAGGTTGGTTCAGTTCACATTCGCGGTACTGCAGCCGCTAGAACTCGAGCGCGGGGCGGTAACAGATGCGCCGCATTGCTGCCGCGCCAACTCCTGCCAGCGCACAGGGATGGACTCTAATTAAATACGAATCTTAAAAAAGACTACTTTAGTTTTGACTAATTTAAAAATCTAATATTAAATCTTTAATGGTAAATAATTGTTAACGCAATATTTTTATTATTCAGGCTGCTATAACGATGACGATCGGAATTGGGAAAGCTTATGCAACTATGCTTGAGTGGGGCTTGTTCATGCAAAGAAAATGGCAAATGAGCAAACTGTCTTCAGTAGTTACGTTGCATTATAGAGGTTGCATTATATACTTAAGACAAATGTAAGTTGGTTTCAATTAAATTACAAAATAATGGTATGTAAATGTGGTATGTAAGTTTCAAAAAATTTAAACAGTTATATCTTTCTCAATGAGTACATATCTGTCTAAAATGAAAGGGAGCACCGATGACAAAATACAAATTTTATTTTATTAAATTCAAAAAATCCTTCAATGATTGATAGAAGGGCGCCCTCAAGTGCTAGCGAGTGTCGCCGGGGCGCGCCTTCAGCTGCATAACATTTGCTACCCAATAAAATGGATTGTTGATCCTGCCCCGGTATTTTTACACCTATCAGTAGAAAACAAAATATTTAAATAATTATGTTTTATCAAATTTTGAACAAGCTCACCATACAAAGAATGTTTCAGCTGACAATCTTATCAACATCTATTTAAAAATAACCAAATATTAGTTATTATGTGTTACATTAAGAAGTTTTCCTTAGACAGTAATCGCCAACTCTATACGCATACTTATAACGTTTAAAAATTAAGCAGAACTATTTGTTCTCTTGATTTGGAAGTTATATATAAAAATTAATTAAAAAAAATTGCCAAACAAATCTCAAAAGCAAAAATCTCACCACAATACGATATCTGTGGAAGACAATTTGAACATAATAATTGTAATATGAAAACGGTCCGGAATGCGAACGAGCGTAAACAATATAGCATTATCCGGGGCGGGAAAGGGAAAGGGAGAAGGTTTATTGCGGGCTCGCTGACCGCGCTAAGATATATCAGCGACAAGTGGCTGCGACTTGTTTACAAGAACGCGACATAATGCTCCTCGCTTACGATATTCATATGTTCCACACTGAACCATTGAATCCTTGTACTTTCTATAGGATTCCACTACCACCTCAGCCTATGACCGTCCACTGCTGGATATAGGCCTCCTCCATTGATCGCATCATTGGGGAGAATTGTGCCATAATCGCCACGCTTGATAGGCGGGTTGACGTACGCAGTTTGTTTCACCGTACTAAGTAGAGGATGCTGCTGCCCGTGCTACTGTGGTCTTTACATCCAGACTCGAGACAAACGGACTTATTCATGCACCGAAATGTTTGTCCTGTGTGGGAATCGAACCCACGAACGGCGGCGTGAAAGGTACCACTGTGCCAAAGTCAGTCGTCTCTATAGGATTCAGTAGCCCAATATTAACAAGGATGAAGGTTAGATTGTCTTAGCCTTTAACTAGAAAAATGAAGTAAACCTTTGTATTTATGTATGTTTTTGTATTATGTCATTTCTTAGATAATGAAATCGTCAAATACCAAGGTAGCTTACGTTAAAGCAGTTAACATTAACAAAACCAAGGCAAAGCAATACGGATGCTTACAATCTGAAATATTTCTGTTCTCCAAAATATACAGGCGGAGTTTTTTGTATGATAATAATAAGATGGTACCTACTTATTATTGTGTGAACATGTATAATCTTATTGTAATCTTCGTAATAGAGAATGGATGTTGGTTGTTGCGTTATAAAGAGTGTAAGAAATCAATGAGGGTTTTAAACCCACATAGATTTTAAAGATAAATATATAGGTAGATATACCGCATAGTTGGTAAACCAAGGAAATTGTGCCCATTCCCTATAACGAAGAAATGGGCAATGTAATTTTTTTTTTAATTAGTCGGGTATTCATAGCTTTAATGTTATAACAAAAAATATTATAGAAAGAGCGTTTACATATCCCTAAAACATTTTCTACATACCTGGCCTTGTATAGTTAAATTGTTTCGTTAAAATATTGGCTATTCTTAATTTACCTGTAGTAAGACTTTCATTTTTATAATTAGGGCATTGGATTTTTCATAATAAATGAATAAAAATATTAACAATTTTATAACAGTCACAAGTGGAACGCGACAAAACACCTCTAGCGGTCCGGGGCAGCGTCCGCTCTCTACTGGGGATGCTTTACGCAGTTAATTTAAAATTCTCATTCGTATAAATAAGGAGGGTAACGTTTGCGTTTTATAGCTTACAACGTGCGAATGCAACGCGCCTCTCTGCGGTTTCCGGCGTATTTTAATATCGTTAATTAGGTGTTACGAGCGTTTTAGGAGTGCTCACAGCGTCTAAACGATCTGTGTCCTCTGCTTTTGTTTTACGACTATACGAGTAGCTGTAAATAACACAAAGGTTTTTAGAATGTTCATAAGACTACGATTCTGAATAAGTATTGTGGATTAAATATTTATTAAATATTTAAGAACGGCACAATTAATAAAATAACACCAATGTACTTTGTACTGATTGACTTGATCGTGTTTTATTACACGACTTTTACATATATGTTTTTACAATAGGACTATTACGCTGGATTGGATCCATAGAAGCAATATCGTTCGTTTCCCGTACGAAGAGAGGAAACCCCTTTTTCATCCATATACCTACATCCTTTTATAATTATAACTATCTAAGAAGCACTTATTTACACATCTTTTCTTCAATTTAAAAGAGGAACTAAAAGAAATGAAACATATATTGATTATGGTACCGAATTATTGAATCCTACTGGTAGATTACTATCTAATTGGAAACACCTGTTGTATTATTCTATTTCCCAAGTGGAAAAATATACGAAGATAGTGACAAACAAAGGCGGCGTTACGAAATGGAGCAAAACTTTCTTTCTAATTAATTTAATCCCTTTAAGCCCTACCCCATTAGTCTAATTGAACTGCGGTGTACATGTCAATTCTTTGGTCCTACTTAAATACGAGGGACAATCAATTTCCCACCTTATGGCGTCTAGGCATCTAAGTCAACTTTTCTTTGTCACTTTTGGGGTACAGATTTTACGTTTGTTATTAACACGAGGAGCATACTTTGTTCCGTTTTGCATAAGTGGTATGGTGGAAATGTCGACTTAATAAGTTTCCCGTAGAATGTTCAGGGTGTTACCCTAAAACAACTTGTACAAAGCTTCTATTAAGAAGTGATTTTCGCTAGCTTTTTGATGAAACCAAAAACATTTGAAATATTTTTATGCAGATAAAATGCAACTTAATAAAATTTTAATAACTAATAAAAAAAAATAATTTTTATATGACGAATGAGTAAGCTATTTGCTACAACGTATTCTAACAAGTGATTAGAAATCGATTGGGATTCGAGGCCTTAACATACAGCTTTATGACAATTTGTAGCTTTTACCAAGCTTAACAAAATTGACTGTAATGTGTTTTTAGTGGAGTAAACAAAAAAAGAACAATAACTAATTTAAAAAATAGAGACATTACTATCTAAAGTGGAAAAGTAATAGTCAACTTTGACCAGCACGATATATTATACGTTGTTACAGTTAGATTATAAACATAAAGAAATTTATCCTCATAAATACCAAAAAAGAACTTTCGTGACGTCATGGTTTTTCCAACATATTCGTTGTGGTCGTTAGTAGTTTTATGTTTATTTGATATCTATTTTTAATGTTACAGGTAGGGTACAAAATATAAAAAGTAATATTTAATCCAGCGTCTAAAATTGATGTGGTTATTATTCATAACACGGTGTTATAATAACCGTAGCGGTCGAAATTTCTGATAGTTTCAAATAAATGAAATGTAACGAAATTAAATTTCGGTAATGCGTCAAGCGCGCCATTAACTAACTTTTTGTTTTGACGGCGGCGTTATAGCGCGGGGCATGGCAAACTTCCGTGAAATGGGGTAAAACCGTAAAACTAATTCGGGCGCTAGACGGACTCGCCATGTGTCTGTCCCGGGTTCTATTCCCGGGGGTCACCGCGTCTCTAATGTTACGCCTATTACTTGCCGATATATCTTCCGCTGACGTTAATATTTTATTCTTCCCGCGTTCCCGTCGATTTGTCCACTCAGTCCATTTTGACACTTAATAGATCTTTTACTTTTGTTGTGCTTCAATGCCTTTAGTCAATGATAAAATCAAAGTTGGCATGAAGTCTATCAGTTTTACTTTCATCATTGAAGATTAAAGTGGTCTGCCTGTTTCTAGACATCGGACCAAAGTTGCACATACGATTTTTCTGAATATACATACATAAGTACAATGAAGTTCCTTGGCGGTATCCCACTTTAAAAGAGACAATTGTTTGAACGTTTCGTACGCCTTGAGACGTTGAAGGAGAAACAACAACCAATAGGATGTTACTTTTAAATGTGTTAGGACGAAAAAGGTCAATAGAGTATCCGCAAATAATGCTTTCATCTGAATGGCAGAGATCAAAAAACTTGCGAGCGGAAAACAAAGACAGCGATGATAACAATAGTTGGGATACAGTGCAGGTACAGTCAAGTTCCTTGGCGATATTCCACTTTAAAAGATACAATTGTTTGAACGTTTCGTACGCCTGGAGACGTGACGCAGAAACAATAACCGATAGGATGTTACTTTTAAATGTGTAAGGACGAAAAAAGGTCGGTCAATGTTATAACAATAGAGTATCCCCAAATAATGATTTCGTCTCAATGGCAGAGATCGTAAAACTTTCCGAGCGGAAAACAAAGATAGCGGCGATAACAACAGTCAGGGGTACAGTGCAGGTACATCACAGATTTTTTTTTATTTTATCAAAACATCGACAGTACCCTAATTGGTTATTTGTAAGAAGGAGGCGGAGTTGAGCTTGTCGCAAGGAACAAGGCAATTTTTCTGTAAGTGGAATACCGCGAAGGAACTCGACTGTACATTTCTCTCTAAAATGCCGATCATCTGTATTTAGACTTGTTTGCTCGAAAGCATTAGAATTGATGAACCGAAATTCATTGCACATTAGAAACTTACGTTATGTCAAACGAGCAATTAAAGTCCTCTTTGCGATTTCGGGCACGAGAAAGCTTTATAAAATAATTTATAGATATCCTTAATTAAATTCATAATTATAAGTAAAAACAACTATATTTCGTAATATTAAAATATAGACTGTTATTTACATTTCAATTACAAGATTAGAACTTTAGACTTCATGAAGATATCCGTCGCTCCTGAATCCCCAACTCGACTCGACAACCTTATTAAGTAGCTCGCCTGCCTCCCGTCAATGCGCGCACGGCCCGGTCATCCTTTATTCAAATAAACCCTATTTTTATGGAAAACCTGCCCTTTCCACATCAATATCAATTTCGGAGCGATTGTTGCAGAAATAAAGGGATGACCCTTAAGGGAACGCGAGCTCAAAGAGGTTTTACTAAACTATATTAGAAGATTCTTCAGGGGACGTAAGGTATCAACCTTTTTTTTTATAAGAAACTGTTGAATCATATTTTATTTTTCAATTCTGAATCCTTTAATATTAAATATTTTTTCAATTTTATATTTAAAACTGCATATTGGTATAATTTATATGGCAATCGTTAACACAGAGAATTTGGTGGCATTAACAAACTTGAGAGATAAAATGTCGCTTAGGAAGATATGAGAATATAAGGTCTATTACAGATAGTAATTTGTTTTAATGTAAAACGTAATGAAAAAGTAAATGAAAAATAAATATTTGTCTTTAGTTATGTCATATATAAGTGTAATATATTTGAACGATATTAGAACCTACAGTTTGGAATAGAACAAACCCTATATTTCCGATAATAAAGTTTCCAGCCCTACAATATGAAAAATATGGTGTCTCACTTTTAGTATATAATGTTCGTGTGTAGTACAGGTTATACTGCTTTAAATTATATGTAAAATGAAACATGTGGTACGGTGACGGGTAAAATCGACTTCTACTACGTACGGATCACCGGCGGGCCCGGCACTATGATTACGGGCGATTACGCCGTCACCCATCCCGCATTCGGTCCCCACTTAACGTAATAAGCCTCGCTGAATCCTGGATCGAAATCGATGCTATTACATGTCTGGTACCATTTATAATCAGTACGTTACGTCCGGAGCTACGGAGACGCCCCGGGCCGGCCCAGTAATTGCTCAATTATATGCTAACATTCAACATCAGTCTTTACTTTCAATGGCTAGATTCTACAAGGCAAGTTTTCGGTTGGCCTTCTATGTATATACCTCCCCTTGAAATGTCTTACTTATGAAACTTGTGTAGGTATATGAAACGTAAAATAATACATGTTATGTTCTTTAGTTACTTTGATATTTAAGTTAAGCTTGGCTTATCGCCTTTCAAGTTGATGTATATTATTACCAGTAAAAAGTAAATTCCGACAGGTGAAATTATCTTAAATCCTTTTTAGTACAAAGTGTGTGTGTGTGTGTGATCTTAAACGAATGGAAGTTGAACGAATGGAAGAAGTAAATTCTAATCAATGTAAAACATCAAAAAAATACGTATGCATATTTAGCATATTATGGCAACATTGTAAACGAAAAAGGAATTAATTTCCTAGATATTCCTTCTGATTATAAACAAACGCATACGCTTTAAGTCGAATGCTTTGCTATAAAATTACATATAAAAAAAAACAAATTGTTAGTAGCAGGTGTATATAAAATGAATTGTAAGAAGTATTGCTTTAACATTTAAAACAAAAACAGGTTATAGTTGAAATGGAGCCGTGGCGTGGCGTTCGGTCCGCCCACTGCGGCTGCGCCAGTCAAGTTTTTTTTTTTACTACAAACCTTAATAAACTTTTTCCCATTGGACGTGAGGAAATTATAGTGTTTTTTTTTTAAACAAAATAAAATTTATAGATGTTGTAATCTATTATGTAATCGATATATAAACAATCGATTGTTCCAATTGGTGAATTCGAAATTTAAATGAACTGTGAATTAGTTTTTTTTGTATTGTAACTTTATTTGATCAGAGATTATATATGTAGTTTCTGTGGTGTAGAAGTTATTTATCGGTGAATAATGTTTTTTTTTCGTTTCGTTTGTGTATAAATTCGGTGGTGTGTCAGAACGCGATCTCGCGTGACGGGGAGGCGGGGCTTTCGTTTACAATTAAAATATTGTGCCCTCGCTACGTACGCTCCGAGCGAAAATACCTTTATTTTGTGTCGTAATCGCTATTCGATCAATGCCTAAACTAAACTTTTATTTAATTTACTGGAATAGAAAAGTTTGTTGGTATTTTTTTGATCCCAAATATTACGTGGAACGTTTCTATTGCCACTATAGAAATTTCGTATACCTCCGTAATGAAAATATAAACCGTACAAAAAATGAATTTGAAGAACATATGATAATTAGTAGTAGGTGTCTATATAATACACACCAAACTTCTAACAGGCATCATTGGTAAAATAAGCAGAGATGCTTATTCTTGCGACAGACGGTATACGAATGGTGTTGGCATGGCAAATACCATGTGCCCACTAGGATACTTACTAGGTAGAGGTATACGTGGAGATAGGGAGAGAGATTACTTCTTCGATTTGACTGGTAATTAAGTTGCGACTGAGTCTTTTATATTCTCACCCTTTTAACTCTTCTTTTCCCTATAAAAAGTCTATATAAGGTCTGTTCGTGAGCCGTATGTATACCATAAAATACTTCATGTAATGTATCTCGAGCAAGAAACTATAACGTATATTATTGATGTAAATGAGTTATTAGAGATGTGTTCACGTGTTAATGCGGTTATTAACGTTAAAAACAACAGATTGTTTGGACACGCCACTCGCGCGTAGTCGGGCGCTACGGTTACAGGACATCAAAGATGTCCGACGCCTGGTTAATTTCGTTAGCAACAAATTAATGACGGCATTAGTTCATGTCATGGACTTAATGCTGCTCGTGACAAAATGTTGACACGTAGTGTTAATGGAACCAAGCGAAAACCCTTTCAGTATTTTTCCTAATTTTTTTAATTGATGCGCATAGTGTTATATTGTCATCATCATCAGCAGCCTGTATCAGTCATCTGTTGGACATGGGCCTTCCCCAATGCCTTCCACAGTATGCAGTCATCCACCTTTCGCAACAAGCGACCTCCTGATGATCTCACGAGATCATCGTTCAATCTGACAGGAAGATACTGAGTTCCCATTCGGGGTAACATTCCGAGGTTTTCCTTCCCGTCTGATATTGCTAGTGTTACATAGTTTAGTTTATAAAAAAAAGTGATATATCTAGCTGTTATAGGTACCCGCGACTTAGCACGTACTCGTTGAACATTTTCGTGACTGGAAATTGATTATGGATATAATAAATATTGCATATATTCGCATATTGCATATGTATGCAATATTCATTTAATATTGCATAAATATGCAATATTCATTTAATATTGCATACATATGCAATATTCATTTAATATTGGAATCATTGAAGGTCGACTATTAAGAGAGAGATAAATATTTAAATTTGTACCTAAAATATTAACGATATCTGGTAACCCTACGACAAACTTGTGAGAGAGTTATACAGATAACGATTTTATAAACTCGAATCAAATGAAATAATAAAAATGAAAATATTTCGAGTAAATGAATGCATCCAAGCGACCGACACTAACACGACTATAATGATTGTTCGGAAATTTTCGATCTGCCGTGTGCGACGAATGCTGGATACATTTTCTTTGAACTTAGGGAAATGATCTCAGAATGTTATAAAAATGTAGTACTAAGCGTTTGTAAAATTTTATACTAATTTTTAAGCATTACGTATACTTACGAACAAAAGCTGGGAAAAGGTAAGTGACCGAAAGGTAAGTGGGATACATACCTATTTTAATATATACCTATTGTATTGAGTTTTATTTTATTTTTAGGGAAAAAACTGTAATTAACAAACTAAAATACATCCGAGGTAGGATTACTGTGGTAAAAGATAAAATTATATAAGAAGCCAAAGGCTTAGGGGTAAGGGCTCAAAAAGGTTAATCTAAAGGTTATTCGGCGCAACAGAGTTTCAATTTAGCCTTTAAAATAAAAAAAAAACCGTTTTAAAACTAAAAAAAACTTTTTTGTACGCTAAAAATAAAAAATCAAAATTGACAGCTATAAATATATTAATAATTAAAAAAGTGAATGATTTTGTACGAGTACAGTTTGATAAATTATAATTTAAAATAAAGGTGTCGGTTTTTGAAAAAAATGACTACAGAAGTAGACAGGTGAAGGTGTACTCCTCGCTTGTACTTCTCACCTGGCTCTCACCACTAGCTAATTATCTATAATGTTAACTAGATACAATTTTTTATCATAATAAGCTTACATTTATTTTGTCTATGTGCAAGAAAAATTAATGACCTTATTAAGTGGACAGATAAAAAAATTTTGACACTTGAAAGAAACGTACTTTTTAAAACATATACTCGTAATTTTTCTTTCTAGGCTTCAGAAATTTAAAGCTGCATAGCATTATATGCTTCTGCGAATTGATATTAACGTTATAAAGGTGAATTAAACAGACTGTTTTTTTTATAGAAAACTGTTTTTTTTGTGGGACTAAATTTGTTAAGACAATAGTAAATAAAATAAAATAAAACAAATATTAAAATGATTAACTTCTATTTAAAAACATACTAATACATAGAATTAAATTTTATAAAACTTTATTGAACTTTCTTACCATGGGGTAAGGACAACTCTTCGGTCACTCTTAGCAGATATCAACAGTATAAGAACGTAAAAGTTTTTTTTTTGGTTTGATACACCTTAAGCAGATCATAGGCTGACTGTTTGAAATAAATAATTTAGCCTTATTAATTTTCTTACTCGATAAAAAAGTACGAGCTAGTCGATGGTGTTAAATTCAAAAGTTTATGATAAACATTGGGCTCGTACAGCCCGTGGGCCCGCGGCGATGACGTATGGCTGTCATCAATACGTGTCGCTGGGAACGAACATTAACCCTCTCCTGATGAGGCCGGACCACATTTAATAGAATTAAACGTTTCGCCACTCGAATGTGGCACGGCATTCTAATTGTTGTTACAACGTGTTTTGGACACGAAATATTATAATGAGGTGACCTTGATTGGGAAATTGAAATCTTTTAGTTCTTTATATTGAAGGATGTTTATACGATTGTACCAATCTATACGGTTATTGTGTACATATTTCTTGTTAAAGTGGCAATATTCAGCATCTGTTGAATTCACTTAAAATATTTGACGACCAACTTACGGCCACCATACCTGAATATTAATATATAAGTGTAAAATGCTAAACCGTATTCAGAAGAATACACCGAAAGTATTAGAAAATGAACCATAGCTTAAATGGGACTGTTGAAACCGCAAAACACCTTCAGAGCGACCATAGGTGTCACAAAATTATTTTAGAGAAACTGTTTAGAAGTAAATAGCAGAAGAACCATAAATATTTTCGTGGAAAAAATAATGTTATATTTACATAGGCGTCTTATGGCAGTGTACACGCATTAAGTTTATCTGACAACAGCGCGGGAGCCACAAAGACGCGCTCAACTGGGATAACGCGGGCTTTGTGATTGTACCACGCTACGCTTTGATTTCTTTCTACGACTCCACGAAATATTTTTAACGTTTGGTAGTCATTATAGAGTTGTGTTTGAGAACTGTTCTTGGTTTCAGTTTACTAGTAAGCTATATGCCAATTCATGCTGGGAAGACAGAAGTTAGAGACTTTAAAGACATGTTACAAAATAATACATATTAGAACTAGATTTTTCTAAACGGATTCTTAATTTCTAGTCACCGTATGTGAAAGATGTCTATTGGAAATCGTCGTTAGTAATTTAAGCACATCTTGTTAAAATAAATTTAATATATATTTTTTAATTTAATTAAATAATAAACATTTTTCCATTGCATTGTTCTCTTATTGTATTGGTGTGCATAATTTAGTTGTACGAGTTTGCTTAGTTATAGTTTTTACTTCGTTTCTTTTCTATGTGTTTTACTTTTACTTAGTGTAATTTTTGTCATTGTAAAGTATATTTTGAATTAATAAATAAATAAAATAAATCTATGTGAAGACATGTTCGTAGCCTATGCGATATCCTAAGAAATAGAGATAAATAATGCAAGTTACACTACTCTACAAATGTGAAACTGAACAATAGTAAAGAAATATTTTTTGTGTGTTTCAACCATAAGCACATAAATTCTATTGAAATATCTCACGATGAGTAGTAACCGTTAAGTTGGTTTCATCAGTGGAGCGTCGGCACGTCGCTAATGCCGGCCGGTGGTCAAAGCGAGGCGTGACCCCGACTCGTGGGAACGCGCGCCGCCCGAGACTACAATTCTGCCCTCTCCCCCCGACACTCCTAGACCTGTCCCTCTGATCACAGTCTGGCTGAACATGGTGCAAATACTTATCCCTTAATTAGAGAAAAGCCTAGGGAAGGTTTTATGAATAGCTTTAGGTAACATCAATTGATGGTAAACATTATTTTAAAAATCATAAAACATTTTTTCTTTGTGTCGAGTCGCGAGAGTATGAGTTTTTACTTTGTTTCTAATAACATGCTTGGCGTATCATTATTCGGAGCAAAGTTTGTTACTTTGAAGTTAATGCTTTCTAAAGATCTAGAAGAATTAATATCATTAAAACACGAAATTTCAAATAACTGTTTGTTATTTATGTAAGCCTCTACTTGAAAATAGGGGTAAGATTTTCCCAACGTCGAACATGGGAGGTGACTCGGCCAAAAGTTGGAAAAATAACACTTCCCATCGCAGTCCCAATTCACGGCGAGGCTTTAAGCGATTCAAATAGGAGATTTCAGGACGATACCCGATTGTATTATTCCGGTTTCCTAAGCAAAAATCCAATTGTGTTGGATCCCTTTGCCGAAAATTCGGACTCCCGCTGAGATTGCTTAGAATCGTGCCCAAGTTGTATGAATAACCGCAAATAATACTTTGTCATTCACCTTTATTATCTCACAATGATGACGTGCTTTTGCGATAGACATCTCCGATGACAATCGGGTAACAAGCGCTTCCAGCCATTTGTTATGTTATTTAAAATAAAATAATATGTCGCAACAAAACATTGCTGTACTCGTTTAATTTATAATTTAAATTCGCTATCCCTGTCTCATAACAATAGATTTACGTACGTGAAAAAAGGAGGTAAGAATTACTAAATAGGTATGTGTCGAACTCAAACGCAAATAATATCATTTTAAATAATAACATAAATTGCTTGTACGTATTTTACGATTATCTGTGATTATATTAATAACTCTTTTGTGGTGAGTTTATCTACGAAACATTAACAAAATATTACATTAATTTCCCAATCTATATACAGTCCAACAGTCGTACATATATGTTATTTGTGCACTCGATCAGTCATGAAATACATTATATAAGACTAAAACTTACTACGACTAAGACTTAAGACAAAAAAATTGACATTTCTTTCTCCCCCGTCAAATACTCTTTACCTTCCAATCCTCTCCTTATTAGAAGGGAAAGAGACTCCTCAGACGAAATGCAGAATACTGCTACTTCCCGCTAGTCTTCTGTGAGGTCGTGGTATTGCACCGATCGTGGTACTGGCCCGGTCGAGTGGGGCATTCGTGCAACAGTTATTGTTGTTGCGGACTCTATCACTGTTAAAGTTTATATTGCTGAGTAAGGTACGGCAGAAGGGTCTACTTCATACTGCTTTCTTTCTTTATTCACTTGCCTCTTTGTTTTTTCTGCAAAACGGCCGGCAAACTACTCGTCTAATTCTAGTAAATATATTTAACTTGACGCAGCGGTGTTCAGTTAACATCAGGTAATCTGCTCGCTCATTTTATTTCTACTATAAACAAAAATATCCGCGCATGAATAAGCAAGAGATTAAAAAAGTGTTCCATTCTTCGCTCGTCGCCCTGGTCGCCCGCGCATCGCGTGCGCCCCCGGACCCTATTCTCATTGTTTTAATTTCTCCCGGATCACTAATTGCCGGAGAAGACGCATTTTAGATTTCCCCGCAAACGTTTTTAACAACCACCTCATTGCATTTTAAAAGAAAAAGGATTATAATTTCTTTTACCCTTGTCTTAGTGGGCGTGGGTTTTCTTTATTAATTCCGGGACGCGCTTGAGCGATTTCAAGTCTTTGTAAAACTTTCGTTTATTTATTTAAATGCTCTCAAAAATGTTGAGATTGAACTGTGTGACGTTGTTGTTTTTTTTTTAATTAAATAAGTGAAAACTGCATATTTTTTTCATGGGCTCTCCTTTCTACTTGGTATTCAATTTCAGTTACTCCCTCAATGAAATAAGTCGGTAAGGTAAGTGGTGTTCGAATCGATCCATGACCGCCATTCTTCCACGAGCCGCAGAATAAATTTGGACTTTCTATTTCACCATAACATCATCACTGCATTTTCTTGCAAGCGCTATCTAAAGTACAACAAATGTCCCTAATCCTAACAGAATACGCTTTAGTTCCGATGTACAAATCTCAAAATATTCTTATCTAAGAATATTGAAATCAGACACTTGAGCACCATATTGATAAATTGTATCTGTCGTCGCTCAACCAAAACCGTTCTAAACACGACTCTAAGGCGGTATTTGTTACGGCGTTCCTCCAGCATGTAAACATTATCTTTAATCGTAGCTGCTGCGAGCCGGCGAGGTGCGCGGCGTTTTTGTGCCCAAATGGCGAAATAATGACTGCCATACACGGCCACAACCAACGGGGATTTACCTCCCTGCATGCTAATACCCAGCCATGAATATTTATGAAACTCTTTCTGAACAAAAAACAATTACCGCTGGTAGATTTTATTGTGGATACGAATAAGATATTTATTTGTTTGTTGTATGTCCACGTACCATTTAATTGTTTTTATTTTGTATTAAAATAAATGTATTTTATTTAAAAAGAGTTGCGGCTCGGCTGTTTTTCAGTCGAGCCCATTAATATCAATTACGAGATTTGTGGTCTGTAAAGAACAGTTTCAATTATTTATTAAAAAGTTCGATCGGATTCTTCCGGTAAAACTGTTAGAGAAAACGAAAAGGTACTGATTCTATTCTATCGTATAATAAACTTAAACAAAAACCTTAACATTTATTTTATTTAGAAAAAGTTTAAAATAGAAAATAATCAAAAAGAAAGAGAAAAGGATGACAGTCAATATGCAACTAGTCTACCGATTGCTAACTTATTTGAATACATTGAGTTGTTAATGATTGAGAAGTTTCCGTTCAAAAAATCTATTTAACCAACATCTAATTAAGACATTAGTAATTATTTCCATCTGACAAGCCGCCTGTCAAATTAGATTATATTTGATGATACTTAAATAATATGTTTTTACTGAGATAAAACCGGTTTAATGTTAGTTATAAATAATATAACATTAAATTATTGTTAAACTTGAAAATTATTGTTATTATTAATGGTGACCTCTCGTTTGTATAGTTAGTGTGTTCGCATGTTCATAGGTACGCAGTACGAACTCCGTCTTTTTCAAGTGGAATTCTATACGACATGAGCCAAACTAATAACTAGTAGCAGTTATTGTATTATTAGTTATTTCGATCCTATAATTTCTACATGAAAATTTCTGTATATGCATATTTCATTGGAATATGGGGGTCATTGCCTTCAGGGAGTAACTAGGGATTTGAACTTGTTATTGTTAGTCAAAATTCTTATTTACTCTCTGGATGGCGTTGGTCAAGTAAAGTAGAAGTGGGCTGTTTTATGTGTAACTAGCTGTTGCCCGCGACTTCGTCCGCGTGCAATTCAATATTCATGTATCTATATGTAAACATATACATATTATATTTGCGTGGAAAATTTTCCACGATAAAAGCCTAAGTGATGTTCCAGACTATAATCTATCTCAGTGCCAAATTTCGTCCAGATCTGTTCAGCTGGTGTTGAATTACCTGGTGACAAACCAATACCTTAAAGAATATGTGTACAAAGATTAATGATGATCGGTTAAGTAGGTTTTACGACCCCCCCCCCTTTAACCGTTCAACCTTTTTTTCGCAATATAATGTAGCATATTTCCCTTCCTAAGGTCAAATCTATCGTTTTACGAAATTTGTTCAAAATCGGTTTAGTGATTCAGGCGTAAAAGCGTACAGAGCTACTTTGGTATTTATAATATTAGTAAGGATTATGAAGAAAGAAAACGTAACTAACTTATATATTCAGTTCTTTTTTAAATGAAGTATCACGTAACCTAAATAAATAAAGAATAAAGTAAATAACCATTTTATTGCCAGAAAAAAAAAAACAAATACATAAACACAACCTAAAAGTGCACAACAAAAAAGAGAAGAGTTATCTTGAATTACACCCATTTTTCCCATCGACAAATAAATTTAAGGAGCCCGTAAAGAAATTTAAGTTTCAATTTAATAATTGCCAAAATGTCACCTAAAATCTTAGGACGCCCTTAAAAGATATGGACTCGATATTTGACCTTTTAGAGCAGAGTTCCCCAAACTTTTTTGTGTCGTAGACCCCTTGCCATGTTTTTCCGTGTTGGGTAGACCCCCTACTTACCTG